>JANAVB010025669.1:0-49449 GCA_029216955.1 Iris pallida | reverse complement strand
CGTTTTAGAGCGTAAAAACTCGTGTAAACTCGTGCGTAAAAGAAACCATATAGTGAGCATAAAGTAGCTCGATCCATATAAACGACAACAATGGTCTTTGTATGAGACAAATTCCTGATTCTGTGGTAAATGTCATCATTAATATCTCCATGTCAGGTTCTGCATTGAATGCAGACTAGACAGCCTTGTCCTAGCGTAAGAGGAGTAGTTGGCTAGTCATAGGCGTAAAGGGCCATCAGTTTAGACCCGAGCGTAAAGCGATCAGCTTGCCCAGGCGTAAAGTGATTAGCCTCTCCTTGGCATAAAGGAGATCAATTTGAGTAGACTGATCTATCACTTTGACCCTTCTTGTGAAGCACTTTTTACGCTCCTACAGGGTTATCATAGGCCTAGTTACTAGCAAGATGTAATAAGAATTCCAAGTCCGGTTACCTGTTTGTTACTATCTGAGTGATCCCAGCAAGAAAAAGGAAAAGATAGCAGGATATAGCAGACACACTGTAGTAAGATACATGTGTCCTAAGGTACCACACTCGACGGCGGGCTGGAAGTGCGCTCATCTCGACGGATAGCAATAAATCCCATATATATATATATATATATATATATATATATATTATATATATATTATATATATAATATATATATATTAGACCGGGACCAAAGGGGCAACAGGTAACTGGAAATTCTACATGAACTATTGATCAATCTAGTCATTAATCCTAGCCATATTTAGTATGAATCCCTGACCGTGGGAAACCAGGGATTCATGTCCTAGACATGATGCAAGACAAGACGGATTCATTTGTACAAACACAATCACCCACGGTGTCCAGGCATTTATTCTTGTCAAGTTGTGTTAGCCGTTGCAACAGCATTTCAAAGAATATCATGTCAGGTTTTCTTGTCAAGTGTGCGCCACGGCGGGCCACTATCATGTCAGGTATATCATGTTAATTTCATAATGTCAAGTTATCCTCAATTCAGTATCCTCATCAGTCATGTGCGTTATCAATCGTGTTAAGCAAGAAAGAGAAACATATATCATGAGTGCACCACAATGGGCCACTTTCATGTCGGGTTTCATTATCATTACCAAACATATTAAATAAATTCATGATTATCAAGTTCATGACAAAAGGCGTAAGGATATAAAATGGGCATAAAATATAAAATAAGGTATTATAAAACATGGACAAATAATGATAAATGATAGTACACAGGGCTATAGGAGAACCATGCGGCTCAGGCCTATGCGGCCAGGAATGATCTCATGCGACCGAGGAGGGAACAGCCCATGCGGCTGGAGGGGACTCGGGTCTAAGGGAATGCATGCGGCTTAGGGGAGTTCAGGGTTATGCAGCGGAGTATCATGCGGCCAGAGGGAAGTAAGCTTCATGCGGCTGGCGGGATCAAGTTCCATGCGGCTAGGTAAGGGCGGGGGCATGCGGTCATGAGTTCAAAAGTTCATGCGGCTCGAGATTGCTGGAAATCCATGCGGCCAGGAAGGACTGGGCCTCATGCGGCTGGCTAACAATCAGGTATATGCGGCCGGGGTCAAGTGGAGTTCCATGCGGCTCGATGTGGTGGGCGCATATGCGACTGCAAGGACAAGGGGGGCGCATGCGGCTGAAGGGGCAAGAGCCTTATGCGGCTCTCAGAAAGTGGGTCCATATGCGGCTAAAAGAACAAGAGCCTCGTGCGGCTAGCAGAGAAGGTTCCCATGCGGCTGGCTGAGTTGAGTCTTATACGGCTGGGAAGACTCACCGTATGAAGGTTCATGCGGTCAAGTGCTACCATGCGGTTAGGGTAATCACTTGCCGCATGAAATATTCATGCGGTCAAGTCAAGCACAGTTCATCTTCTCCAAAATTTTGAGAAGAAGAACACCATGAGTGCCAACTTCTCAAGCTCCATAACTCCATCATCCGGAGCCCAAATCCGAACTTCCATAGGTCAAAATGGGGTAGAACGAAATACTCTACAACATGGAACCATCAAAACTTAGTAATAACAAGATTAAGTAGATCAAACCCAAAAATCCAAAAATAATGTAAATATAGATCTACAAGAATCTAGCCATGGAAAGTAAAAATGCTAAGTACTAAAGAGTGTTAGAATGCTGTAAGAAAGAGAATGAAGCAATAAAATTAGAGTTCCTCCATGAAGCAAGTTGCACTTTCCTAGACCTCTTCCTGGTAGGTGAGAAAGTTAATGGAGGAAGAAGAAAAGTAATGAGGAGAGAGAAAAGAAAGGGTTAATAAATGGGGATGGTGGTGGTAGGTAGGGGTTCACCTTGGTTCATGATGAACCAAGTAAACCAAGCCAAGCCGAACCAACCCAATCCTTCTCCCATCCAAATAAAACCAAGCTCCACTAATCAGAATTAATCCATGAACGATAAATGATAATTAAACCACAATGCTAAATATGAAAATAAACCACAACTAACTAATCAAAGAAAAAGAGAAATACGGGTCAGAAATACGAACACGTATAAATATGTATCACAAATTTCGGGGCACTACAGTAAGTCCCAATTTTGGAGCCCGATTCTAGGTTTACATTATTTTTTCTTACTTTAATTTTGACCACATAATATTTGGGACCAAAGCTTATTTTATCATTTTATACTATTCTCATACAGATCTAGCCCATTCTATATTTATTTCTTTTTCAAAATGTTGGATCTCAAGATGAAATTTGAGCACCATCTACTGATGATGCTCTTATGGACTTTTCAACCCCTCATGTCCATGGTAGGTCCAGGTACTTGAGTCCAAATACCGGCCCTGTCCACACTTAGGTCTCTTTCGGTTCGCAAAAGAAGAAAGGAAATCAATTCTTTGCTCTTTTTATAGACATAAAAAATTATAATTTTTATCAATTTATTTTTTGGTGTTTGTTACCATGAATACGGTGGACGGGAGGAACCATTTTCTTTCTATTTTTTCTTTTTTATGGGGACTATTTTTCTTTTATACTCATTTTATTTGGCATCCAAATACATGAAAATAATAATTTTATTTGTCATTGTCATGATTTTGCGAACCAAACTTAGTCTTAGGTCACGTTTGGTTCGTAGAATCATGGCCATGGGAAACAAAAGTCATTATTTCTTATTTTGGTGCCAAAGAAAATTGATTCCCAAGAAAGGAAAAAAATTGGTTCCCTCAGTCACCCCATGTATTCACTTTTCCACCCAGATCCTTTCCTCTCAATTTTTCGGTCTTTTCCAAAGACAATTTTTTTAATAAAAATTATATTTTTTCAAAGGAAAAATAGCAAATAATTATTTTCTTTTCTCTTCCTTTCCGCTAAATTGGTTCACGGAAAGTAAAATAAATGAAATTGATTCTATAATACTAGTGTCATGGCACACGCAAATGCGTGTGCAACGCATCTCACAATTGTTCACACCCTTTAATGTAGGAAACATAACATAAGATAAATTTTATTTTATTTTTAAAATTAGTATTGTCTTATAGGATAGTTGAATATGTTAGAAATGTTGATATCATCTTATTTAATTACAAAAATATTCTACCAAACTTAATGAACAAAAATATTTACTTTTATCATATAAAATAACTCACTTGACAAAATTGCTATAATGAAATGTTATTTGTTAGCCTCTTCGGACAGCATCTTCATCAACAGGACTTGACAGGTAACTCTCACTACCAAATACAGTAAATTAGCGACCAAAAATTAGCGACGGAAAATTTCTGTCGGCGTTCACGACGGCTTTGTGGCAACTAGCCGACGGATTACCGACGACAAGCCGTTACATTTTTATTTTATTTTTAGGTGGAGAAAAGGTCGCACATCTGTCACTAGGGCGTCGGAGATATAGCGACGGATAGTCAGCCGTCGCTTTGCAGTCGATTATTTGGCGGGAATTGTGTGGAAAATTGGTGGGACAATTCTTCGACTACGTAGCGACTGATATTCAGTCGGCAAGTATCAAACATAGCGACTAACCGGCGACGGATTTGAGTCCGTCGCTAAATATACATTCCAGACTTAAATTAAAACGGCGGAGGGAACTTTTCGCATTTCTCCTAAATTCACTCTCTCCTCTCTCTCTCTCTCTCTCTCTCTCTTTTTCTCTCTCCCGCGGCTTCGGTGATCGGCGTCGGCGTCCTCCTCTCTCTCTCTCCCGAAGGTAATCCCCTCTCTCTCTCTCTCGATCTTTCTCTCTCTCTCTCTCTCTCTCTCGGTGTCGTAGGGGCAGCGGGGGCGGCGGCCTTGGGGCGGGGGCGTCGGGGGCTGGGCGGCGGGCTTGGGGAGGGGGGTCGGGGGCTGGGCGGCTGGCTTGGGGCGGGGCATCGGGGGCTTCGGGGGCTGGGCGGCTGGCTTGGGGCGGGGGCGTCGGGGGCTGGGCGGCGGGCTTTGGTCGGGGGCAGCGGGGGCTTTGCTTCTCAAATTCATCTGAGTTTATATATTGGCTAAATAATGTGTTATCCATATTGGGTGATATCTATTAGTTTGGTGGTGTTTGGATTAGTAAATATGAATATGGAGTTTGGGTTCATGGTGTATACATGGTAGGAATTATAGGTAAATGCTAGTATAACTAGACTAAGGTAGTGCTTGCTAGATAGTAAGGACACTCTAGTATTCTAACCAAGTTAATTTTAGCCTAGTTATTTAGGATATCGTTCCCATATCCTAGAAGTGGACTCTTGCAATTTAGAAATAGATAGATTGACTCAGTTTGATTAATTGACCTATAATGACTCTAAAACTTTATTTGTTGCTGCAAGCATACAACACCACAAAAATATTTACTGACTCGTCAAGTTGAACCGTGTATAACATGCTCGACGCTTAAGAGGAATCATTTCGACTTAGTGGACTATCGAAGAATCGGTATCGAACTATCGGTATCGGTATTGGTATCGAACTATCGGACTATCGGTATCGGTATCGGTATCGGTATCGAACATATCGGTATCGCTAGCGGACTATCAGACTATCGGACTATCGGTATCGGTATCGAACTATCGGTATCGCACTATCGGTATCGGTATCGCACTATCGGTATCGGTAACGAACTATCGATATCGGTATCGGTATCGAACTATCGGTATCGAACTATTAGTAAACTGTACTTAGATTTTTCTCTTCTCGAGCTAGAATACCAGCGGATCCATTAGTTACATGATTATATACTAATTCTGTTTAGTTTGTCTTATTATACAGATTTTACATCCAATCTGTGATGGATCGTTATTTCGTTGATCGTACATCCATGTACAAACGACAACACGAGAGCAGAATAGGTGTGAGTGACGATTTTCAGGCGAGCGTGGAAGTGTTTCTTAAGTATGCCATGAGCAAAGCTCAGTTTATGTACGGTAACAAAATCAAGTGTCCATATCGTAATTGTCGCAATACGTTACGAAGAAGTGGTGAGTGTAAGAGATCATTTGACCCGTAAGGCTTTCGTACGTGATTACGGCCTGTGGTCATCGCAAGGTGAACTATAGACATGTTGCGAATGCTGCTACTTATGCTTTTGATGATAATGCTACAGCGGATTTTGTCGTCGATGACGACGAATGCTCTATTGATTATGGAGACGTGCAAAACCTTGCACGAGATATGGTGTACGACGCGGCAGTACCTAATTTTGATTCGGAGGATCCTAATCCCGAGGCGAAGGAGTTCTATGATATGTTTCAGGATGCTGAAACTTCTTTATATCCTGGTTGTGAGCCACATTTCGTACTGTCAGTGACGATGCGGTTGTTGAACATAAAATCCGATTTTAATTGCCACAAACTTGCTATGATCGAATTATACAACTAATGAAGGAGGTGTTACCGAAGGAATCAAAAGAGCTTCCAAAAACTTCTACAAGTCGAAGATGATGGTCCGACAACTGGGACTGGGGTACGACAAGATAGATTGTTGTCGCAACGGATGCATGTTATACTACAAGGAGAACGAGGGTAGAAAGTTGCAGCTTCTGTAATGTGGATTGTTACAAGCCAGTCAGGGGAAAAGGAAAGTCAACTAGAAAACGACGTCCTTACAAGTATATGTATTACTTATCGATCACGAAGCGCTTGCAGAGGATGTATATGTCGCAGAATACAGCAGAACACATGACGTGGCACAACGAAGAACGCACAAAGGACGGTGGAGAATTGTCACATCCTTCGGATGGAGAGGCGTGGAAATATTTCAATTTTTGCCATCCAAATTTTGCTGCAGAGCCTAGAAATGTATGCATGGGGCTATGTTCTAATGGCTTCGCCCCTTTCGGGCAGTCGGGATCTCAATACTCCTGCTGGCCGGTCATTCTGACCCCTTACAATATGCCATCATGGATGTGTATGAAGACTCCTTATATGTTCTTGACAGCTATCATACCGGATCCCAAAAATTCGACGAAGAATATCGATATATTTACAGCCGTTGGTGGATGAGCTGAAACAGCTGTGGGAGATCGGCGTCACGACCTATGATATTTCTAGGAAATAGAACTTTCAGATGAGAGCTTCACTGATGTGGACAATCAATAATTTTCCCGCATACAGTATGCTGTCGGGATGGAGTACTCACGGCACCCTGTTTTGTCCGATATGTATGTAAAATAGTAAGGCATTCCGCCTTAAACATGGAGGAAAACTTCTTTCTTTGATTGTCATCGTCAATTTCTGCCCGCGAGTCATCCTTGGAGAAAGAACAAGGACGCGTTCAGAGTTGGAAAACAAGAATTTTCCTATCCGCCTGCCAGATTATCGGGATACGATATTTAGGAAGATGTAAAGGACTTGCCCATTGTAATGGAAGATCCATCGAACAATCGTGTCGATGGGTTCGGACAAACCCATAACTGGACCAAACGGAGTATCTTCTGGGACTTGCCTTATTGGAAAGATAATCTTATAAGGCATAATCTTGATGTTATGCATATCGAAAAGAATGTGTTCGATAATGTCTTCAATACCGTCATGGACATTAAATAAAAGACGAAGGACAATCCAAAAGCAAGCACATTGCCGAAATATGCAAGCGTCCTTATCTGAACTTGATACAAAAGGGAGCTGCTGGACAATTAAGTAAGCCGATAGTACAATACACATTGAACAAGTAAGATAGATTAATAATCTGCAAGTGGGTATCTACTTTAAGATTTTCCGACGGCTATGTGTCAAATTTGTCTAGATGCGTTGATCTCAATGAACGCACGCTAACGGGAATGAAGAGTCATGACTGCCACGTGTTTATGGAAAGATTACTGTCCATTGCTTTGAAAGAGTTGTTGTCTTCTGCTATATGGGTTCCGTTGGCCGAACTATCAATATTCTTTAGGGATATTTGTTCAACTAAGTTGACTGTGCAACACATGGCTGAACTTGAGGAGAAGATTATCTTAACAATTTGCAAGTTGGAGAAAATTTCCTCCTGGCTTCTTCGACAGCATGGAGCATCTACCGATTCATCTAGCATACGAAGCCCGTGTCGGTGCATCTGTTCATTATCGATGGATGTACCCATTTGAAAGGTACATAAAAATTGATATAATTTAAGTTGAATTTTAGTAGGTTTTAAAATTCTATCTTAATTCTCAAAATAATTTGTCACTCTAGATACCTACACTATCTAAAGAAGAAGTTGGCAACAAGGCTCATATAGAGGCATCGATATGCGAAGCATATCTTATCGAAGAGGTGTCAAACTTCTGCTCCATTTATTTCGATACTCATGTTAAGACAAATCGAAATAGACCTCAAAGGAATGACGAGGACGTTTTGAGGATGGAGGAATATTCAATGTAAGGGACAAGCCTGTTGGGGCTAGTAAAAGACGGTGGTTGACAGACGACGAGTATGATGCGCTCACCGATATGTCTTGTTAAACTGTGACATACAAGAAGTGATAGATTTGGAGAAGTAAGTCAGTACACTTGTACTCGTTATAATCTTAAATTTGATGAAGTAAGTGACTACACTTATATATTCTTATTTTCTCTAATAGTGTATTTAGAGATGAAGTCAAAATGATGACACCCGATATTACCCATGAGGGACTTCAAAGAGAGGTTGATTGTATATTTCGTCATGGTTTCGCAAATACGTAAGTAACTGTGATTATAATTGAGATTATAATATCTAAAATTTAAATTATAAATATTTGTTTACAGGTTTTATGCCTGAAACAACACTCACTCATGAGATTGTTCGTTATCTGGCATTGGGACCGAAGAAGCAAATAAAGACTTGGCCAGGCTATGTCGTTAATGGCTTCAGGTTTAAGTCAACTCAGAATGCTATAAATGTCGAATTTATCAATGACGGCATCAGTACCAAGGATTTCGATGTTTGCATAAGAGGCACCATCTATGACGACAAGCCGAACTTTGACTATTATGGAGTGCTTCGGGATATTGTAGATTTACAATACTGGTCTATATGATATGCATATTGTGATGTTCAAATGTGAGTGTGTCACTCCCCGTTCCCAGAATACGTACTTTTATACATGTATAACTCATATACATATTTATTTAATATTATCATATATCATCCTGTATTTAAAATTCCTCTAATTTCATGTTAATTAATTATCTGCATTTATTTCCTGCAATTTTATTCCTACATTTTATTTCGGTATTTATTTTCTGCTTTTAACCTCTCTGCTTTGCTTTCGGGTTGGCCTTGGATGGATCCGAATAAACCCGACCCAATAAACCCCCACCTACCACCACCCCTTCCATTTAAAGCCCCTATCTCCTTCTCTTTCTTCATAACTTTCTTCCACCGTTACTTCTTCTTCTTCCTCATCACTCTCTCTATCTACCAGGAGAAGGCAAGTACATCTTGCTTCTCCTTCACCCATTTTTATGGTTCATTTGTCTTCCTCTTGTGATCCTAAGAGAGTTTACTACTTAGCATTTTTTATTTCTTTGGCTTGTTTCTTCAAGATCTAAGTTGTTGTATTCTCGGTTGTTCATGGGTTTTGATCTCCCAACCTGGCGTGCTTTTCAGAATAGATAGTTCATGTGGCAGAGCTTCTCATTCCACACCATTCTGAACCATGGGAACCTCATTTCTGGCTTGGAACGAAGGCTCCATAAGATTGGAGTTCGGGAGATTTAGTCACGCTCACGTCTTTACGTGCGTGCGTGAATTTTTAGTCACGCTCACGTCTTTACGTGTTAGCGTGAATTTTTAGTCACGCTCACGTCTTTACGTGTTAGCGTGAATTTTGAGTTACGCTCACATCTTTACGTGCGTGCGTGAATTTTTAGTCACGCTCACGTCTTAGTCACGCTCACGTCTTTACGTGCGTGCGTGAATTTTTAGTCACGCTCACGTCTTTACGTGTTAGCGTGAATTTTTAGTCACGCTCACGTCTTTACGTGTTAGCGTGAATTTTTAGTCACGCTCACGTCTTTACGTGTTAGCGTGAATTTTGAGTTACGCTCACATCTTTACGTGCGTGCGTGAATTTTTAGTCACGCTCACGTCTTTACGTGTTAGCGTGAATTTTTAGTCACGCTCACGTCTTTACGTGTTAGCGTAAATTTTTAGTCATGCACACGTCTTTACGTGTTAGCGTGAATTATGAGTCACGCTCACGTCTTTACGTGTGTGCATGAATTTTTAGTCACGCACACGTCTTTACGTGCGTGCGTGAATTTTAGTCACGCACACGTCTTTACGTGCGTGCGTGAATATTTAGTCACGCACACGTTCTTACGTGTTAGCGTGAATTTTTAGTCACGCTCACGTTCTTACGTACGTGCGTGAATTTTTAGTCACGCTCACGTTCTTACGTGCGTGCGTGAATTTTTAGTCACGCACACGTCTTTACGTGCGTGCGTGAATTTTTAGTCACGCTCACGTTCTTACGTGCGTGCGTGAATTTTTAGTCACGCACACGTTCTTACGTGTTAGCGTAAATTTTTAGTCACGCTCACGTTCTTACGTGTTAGCGTGAATTTTAGTCACGCTCACGTCTTTACGTGTTAGCGTGAATTTTTAGTCACGCACACGTCTTTACGTGCGTGCGTGAATTTTTAGTCACGCTCACGTCTTTACGTGTTAGCGTGAATTTTGAGTTACGCTCACGTCTTTGCGTGCATGCGTGGATTTCTTATCACGCTCACGCTGTGCGTACTTGAGTTTCTTATCACGCTTTTCACATACGCTACGCTCACGTTGTGCGTGCGTGAGTTACTTTTCACGCTCACGTTATGAGTACGTTGTTTGCAAAAACAAAAGTATAAAACTTTATTGATACAAACTGTAATAAAGATTACAAGAATTTTGGAAAAATTACAACTATAGGAATCCAATCTTGATGACGATTGCTCTATCCCTTGGACGATGTGAACTTTGAAGACGAAGCCTTTGAAGTTGAAAACAACTCTGGAAACTGAAGGCAAAAGCCTCTAAAGTTGAAGACAAAAGTCTCGGAAGATGCAGCAGCACTTTGGCAAGAACTCCTGAACTCTCTGATTTTTGATCTCTGATCTCGATCCCCCTTGAAATAAAGACTTGAAACTCTATTTATGAGTTCTGGAAATAACTAACTTTCAGTTATTCTGGACTGCGCAAGATGATTTGCGCAGCAACTGATTTGCGCAGCACTGGACTGTGCAGGCAGTTATTGGATTGTGGGCCAACTATCTGGGACACATGGCCTCATTTGATTGAAATGCGCATGATCATGCATAGACAGTTACCACGTAATGAGCAATTGATGGCATGAATGCCACATGTAATTTGTCAGTTATGTTGGTAGAATACGCAAAGTGAACTGCGCAGACTTTGGTTTGCGCAGACTCAGACTGCGCATAAATGGTTTGCGCAAACTCAGACTGCGCATGAATGGCTTGCGCAATCACGGATTACGCTGCCACCTGTCAGCCGCCCTCGAGCACTGTGCGGCGCCCATAAACGAACAGTCTCCTCGTTATTCGTGTTGTCAGCTGTCAGGAAGATCTGATTTGATTCAGTCAATGATAACTTCTGCCACGTCAGTCTGCGCAGTTGGGAACATGCGCAAACCAACCTGCGCAAAGTGATGTCTGCGCAATCTGTTGTCTGCGCAACTCATCAAAATGATGAATATCTTGAATTTTTGACTTTGTTGATTGATACAACTTGATTTTTCAGGACCTACAAGACCCCCTTCAAAGTTTTCGAAAGTTGATTGTATTCAAAATTTCGAAATACTTTGAATTTTTGAATGTTGAATCATTTTGCGCAACATGATGAATTGTCTGCGCAAAGCGAGTGGACCACAATTTTAGGCACAATTTGAGGCATCCGTTTTGTGTTTTCCAAAACTATAAATACCCTCTCTTCGTTTTCAATTCTTTACTTTGCAATCTTTTGAGCTTTTTTAAGAAGAAAATCTCCCAACCTTCACTGTTCTCCTCCTCCGACGATTGTCATGGCCCCAAGACGATCAAATGATGCCGCTGCCGCCGTCGCGAAAGGAAAAGCTCCGGCCGAGTCTTCTGACAGGGTTGCACGGCGAGCTTCCCGACACGAATCCGTACACCCTGCTCTGAGAGGTAGTTGAACCGATCGAAAACCCCTTCTTAGGGTGATTCGACTCCCTTGAAACTCATCTCTTTTAGAGATAAGTTCATATTACGCCACCCTTTTTAGGGTTTCGGTTGCATCAACTATCAGTTCTTCATTTTTATGAAGGCTGCATTCTTGCGCAAATTGTTGATTTGTGCTGACAGAAAGTCAGCATAAACAATTAAGTTGCGCAGATATCAGCGCAAACCATTGCTTTGCGCATCCTTTTATGATGCGCAAACTGATGTTGCGCAAGTCATGTCAGCGCAATCTGAGGTTGCGCAAATTATGTCAGCGCAATCTGAGGTTGCGCACTCTAATGTTTTTTTTTTAAAACAGAATCTTTGTCTTGGACTAATTTTTATCTGTTTGTTGATGCAGTTGAAGTCAATAAAGATCCAGATTACGAACATTTGTGGGAACCCTTACAGAGTCTGAATACAAAGAGGATCTGTCTCATGTCCATTACCCTCAGTATGATCTACCGGCCTCCCGTCAGGCTATATTGATTTCTCAGGACAATGAAACTTTGATGTGTTTGATGAACGGACAGCCTTTAGAATCAGCTGATGCTGTAATTCACAAGAAACCCTTATTCCTATTCGGTGACGCCTTTGAGAGAGCCTCTCAGCCTAGGCCAAGGATGGAAGATAGGGTAGTTCACCAGCAAGATAGATCTTTTTTTATACCCGACATCGCTCGCTGCCTTCCTTTGTCACGGTACGCTCATGCAAGCTACCCTAGGAAGATGGATTGGAATATCACTCTATTTCAGGATGCTCGGACAGGAAAAATCTTCGTAAAGAATGGAGCCACAACAAAAGGATATGTTTTTAGCTCTTCTGACAGATATGTCCTACTGAGAGACTTAAGACCTGGCTGCATTCCACCAGAGAACTCCATGCTAATGCCTGTTAGGACACCAATATTCGCAAATGAATTTGCAAAGGTTGAAGGAAAATATCCTGAGCAAGATATAAGACTGACTGGATTGGTGAATCCAGACTACAAGCGATGGAACTATATCGCGAATTGGATTCTGGCAAAATTCCAAGACAGACTCCAACAAATCAACCTGTATGAAGCAGTACATGCCAGTGTATATGGATTTGCTCCCAATCCTCATATGTTCTTAGCCTTAGCTGAGAGATACAACTACAGGACCGGAACTTTCATGACCCCAGGGGGAGAGATGGGCTTTGCACTCCACGAGATGAAGTATATCTCGTATTTGCCCATGGCAGATGCTCCGTATGAGGAGTATGTACCAACAAATGATGAGTTGAACAAGCTCAGAAAAGAGAATCCAGAGATGGTGATAGTATTCGAAGAGCCATTGTGCCATTATAAGATCTGTTCTCTATTTTACCAGAGTGCCACTGCTAACACTTGTTATTCTTCAAAGTGGCTACCATACCTGTTTCTCAATCATATAGAAGAGAGAAAACTAGGGAGAATGCTACCCTACTTTCTTCAAACCTTTGAGCCATACAGAGGTTAGAAAGTTAATGGAACAGAGTGGTCACTTTGATAAAGAAGTGAAAGATGACCATGAATATCCTCCTTTGAAGAGAGGAGACAATTTGGAAAGTTACTTGAGAATGGGCTATAGGCCCATGTCAGAAGCAGCACAATTGGCGGAATTCTTGACATACTGGCTGCGAAGGTTTGTAGTTCCCGGATCTAGTACCGTAGATCGTTTTCACCGCGGCGTCTTGTTTGCAGCTGTTAAATTGGTCTTCGGCTATAAAATGGACTTACTATCAGCAATGACCTGTAAGCTAAACGCCAGTCTTCGTTTATATGTTGACTCGATGCTGAAAGCGAAGGGAGAGAGAGAATTCCCTCGCTTAGAATTGCCATATACATATTTGTTTGGATGGTTACTTCTTCACTATCCAACCTTAATGGATCCTGGCATGGGATCAGTCGACGGCAGTTTTCTTCAAAGGTATTCCCATGGAAAATGGAAATATACTTCCTTAACTGAGTGTAGATTTATGTTGAATTTGAATAGAGGCTGGAATTTCTGCTGTGCTCCTTTCCCTGCTGGGTATGATCAGATGCCTACGAATATGGTGGATTCGAAACTGCAATCTCTGACTCGTGTCGCTTTTGAATGGTTGAAGACAATTCGACTATCTCATTTGGTCTATCGATTCGAAGAAGAGTGCTACTTAGAACCATATCTTCCAAGCCGATTCGCTCGGCAGTTTGGATATGATCAGTTCCACGTAGGGAACGCAATTACTTGCCTCCAAGGCAAAGGTTATCTGATAGACGAGCTAGGGCTTGGGCTTATTACAATGCCCGTGGTACAAAAGCCACTTTCTCCATGCCAGCAAAGACTACTCCTCAGGGTCCTCGAATGCTTTTTACATACTCCGTGTTTTAGACATCAGCGAATACTTTTGCCGAGAATTTTAATCTCGCAGATAGTTTTGCCACTGCAACAAGATTAAGGAGAGGAAGAATTGCTCCATCGATCCCTATAAATGAGGAGGCGCAGGAACCGGCAGATGCACCTCTGGAAACTACAAGGGATATTATATTCCCCCAAAAAGTGAATGTACCACTTCGTATTTCTCTGAAGGTGGATAAATCTTCTGCGAAGAAAGAGAAGAGAGGAGCCTCCTGCTCCTGTGGCGAAGAAGAAATTGATTCTTGATCTTTCTTCTGAAAAGGTGACTACCAGATCTCAATCCCGGCAATTAGCCGAGACACATCAAGAAGTTGCTACTACACCAACTTTCGTGCAAAAGCAAGCAGAGCCAGAAAATGTAGAGAGTCCTGTTAGACCTCTACACAGAAAGAAAAGTAGTCACCAGAAAAGTTTTGGAAGAGTCTTCTTCTAGACAACTCCTGACTTCAGTAGATGCTGCTGCAGGACTTCTAATGGCATCTCCTATACCTGCTTCTGAATCAGGGAACAAAACTCTCGAGGAGAATGAACAGAGGGGAGATTTTGCCCCAAGAATTGAAAAGCCTAGAGAACATATTTTAGAGGAAGAACAAAGTGTTGTACGACCTCATTCTCCTATTGCAGATATTACTCAACCTCCTCCTACTCCCAGGACTCTTCGTGAGGAAGAAGACCGTAAAAAGATTGCAGCTCTGGAGGACTGCAGTTATAGCTTGCAGGAAGATCAGGCTGCCACTAGCAGTGGAAATGCAGCAGTAGAAGAAGAAAAGAAGAAGAACGAGGAAGGTTCTTCATCCGAAAATGTTGATGAGTATTTACAAGATCCTGAAAAGCAAAATAAAGACACAGACTTGATACTGCCGATGATATTTCAAATCCTAAAAAGGATATTGAAGTGGAGGCGTCTGCAGAAAAGGCTGTCGATGTTGATAGAAATATCTCCTGAAGAAGTAGCCGAAGAAGGTGAGCTGACAGAAAATCCTGCCACTGACCCTCAAGGTATAAAACAAGATTTATTAATTTTTTTTTTAAAATGAACTGATAACTAACATCTTTATTTGTAATTTCTTGCAGATCTGGAGACTTTGCCAACACCTCCAACGGACCTGATTATGGTGCCTATACCAACAGTGGTTGTTAGCAGTAGTCATCACTTATCTTGTTGTTCTGAGGCGGGCAGCAGCCATGCTGTTGCAGCGGAGGCTACTTCTGTTCAACAGGAGTCTATTCCAGTAGGGAATGAACTTGTTGTTAAACCAAACCAAGGTAAAATTGCTTTTCACTTGATCTTTTTGTGCATCAACAATCAATTAGTAAAATAACAATTTTACTTTTGCAGAAGATTAAGCAGGAGCAACCAGCTCTACTTTGGCTCCCTTATTTAAAGAGCCTGTTATCCAACTTCAAAGAATCGAGCAACCTGTTACCCCATCTTCATCAGGAGTAGCAGCAACTCCCGGAACTTTGGCCATCAATCAGTAGGTTGTCCAGTCATTTACCAAATGCTTCTTTGAATCGCTAGGATCCCTTGTCCGAAAAATGATAAAGAAAGAAGGAGCTGACTTCATTATGGTTAGGAAGCCCACTTCTTTCTTGATAAGAGCCATAAGAGACCAAGGAGATGAAGCTCAGGCCACTCTTCTTGAACATATATTAAATGAGTTAGAAGTCTCCATCAAGAAGTATAAAGAACTCAAGAAGAAAGATGTAGACTCTTTAATACAAGCTGAATTTGAGCGACTGGCTCAAGCTGCTGATATGGAAAGATTAACCCTTCAAAATCTATTAGAGGCTCATTCAGCAAAATCAGCTGAATATAATTCTAAGATAGAATCAATTACTTTGGTGGCTGAAAGCAAAGGACGGCGACTTGCTGAATTGAAGGCAGAAATTACTCGCCTCCAACAAAAATTTGAAGAAGAAACTGTTAATCACCAACTGGTGATTGAACAATTTAATGCATTGATTGAAGAAAGGAATGAGTATGAGACCACTCATGGTGAAGAGATCACTCGCAGGACAGTAGATATGTCCATTTTTGATGAAGAAAGTGGGATGGAGGAAGCAAGAAAGATAGTAGCGTCAACACACGAAGAAGAGCTGCAGTCACTAAAGCAGCAAATTGACAATCTGATTGTCCCTCCTTCTTGATTTTGTATTTGGATTTTATTGCTGTAGCTGCATTTTGTAATATCTCATGTTTTGATAAAACAGACATTTTTGTGGCTCCATTATTTATTGTATATCTTATTCAGATATAAATAATAGATAGACATGATATATTTATTGACAACTTAATCGAAAACGACAAGTTGCTGATGTAGAAAATGAATGATGAATCGTCGATGTATGTGAAACAAATGAACAGGAATACCGTTAAGTGATGATGAACGAATGGATGAACCGTCAGACGATGGTGCATGAACTAGTTAACCGTCAAATAGATGAACGGATGAACCGTCAGATATTAATGAACGACGAACCGTCGGATGAATATAATAAATAAACGGATGAACCGTCAGGTGTTTAATGAACGGACGAACCGTCGGATGATTGTGATAAATGAACGGATGAACCGTCAGGTGAATGTATCGCTTCGTTAGTTGAGGAACTTCTGCCTATAAATAGCAGAAATCTGACAGGAACGAACACTTCTACTCTTCAACATAAAATGTCTTCTAGCGAAGCATCTAAGAAGACTGAGATTGCCCCGAAAGTTCAGAAGGGCATTGAAGATCACCCTGCCGATCCAATTCAGCCGAAGGAGGCAGAAGTAGGTGAGGGTTCGTCTGCACCCCAACCACCGTGGGACATTCTGGACTTCCTGCTCGAACCAGGAAGGACTAAAGAAGAAGAAGCCATGAGGATGGTCGCCTGCAAGTTTCTCGTGGGATCTAGCAAGGAGGTTCTCGGCTCTTTTGCTGACCGCATTTTTGAGAAGGAAGGCAGTGGTCCTCGTCCCAATGTAGAAAAAGATGATAGTGACCTTTAAATTTATGTACTATCATAAAATAAAATTTTGAATTTTATTTATGAACTTGATTCTGTCTGATGATTTACAAGCATTTTATATTTATACATAATACTTCTTTAAAAATTTGCCATTGATAGGCATCATAGCAACTCGACCATCAAGCTCCGAAAGTTGATAAGCTCTATTTGAGAAGACTTTCTTTACAACATAAGGACCTTTCCACTTCGCATCGAATTTCCCTTTGCTCATATGAGTCATAGTCATAGGACGTCTGACCGTTAGAACAAGTTCTCCTTGCTGAAATGTTCTGATTTTAACTTTGCGGTTGAAAGTCTTTGAGATGTGGGCTTGGTATAACTCAATGTGCTGTTGAGCCATTAATCGCTTCTCATCAAGTGCTTCCAATTCTTGAAATTGAAGAAGGTCGTTATTCTCTGTAGTGAGCTCATTAGCAATGGCAATCCTTAAAGAAGGAATTTGCAGCTCTAAAGGAAGGACAGCTTCACAGCCATACACCAAAAAAAAAGGTGTAAAGCCTGTGGGATTGCGGACCGTAGTTCGGTAAGCCCAAAGACATTCACCAAGTTTCTCGCTCCAATTCCGTTTGTTAGTGGATACAAACTTCTTAAGGAGCTTAATAATGGTTTTGTTAAAGGCTTCAGCTAAACCATTAGCGGCAGGATTGTATGCTGTTGAGGCGACATTGTCAATCCGGTGATCATCGCAGAATCTGGTGAACTTCTGGCTGATGATTGAGGTCCATTATCATGGATGATTCTTCGAGGTACACCAAATCTATATATGACATAGTGTTTAACGAAGTTGATGACACTGCTAGTCTTGACTTCAGTCAGAGGTATAGCTTCAGCCCACTTGGAGAAGTAGTCGGTTATTGCTAATATGAACCGATGTCCTCTAGAAGAAGGAGGATTGATAGACCTATGACATCCATGCCCCAAGCTTCGAAAGGCCAGGAAGCAGCAGTCGGGTATAAAAATTCCGATGGTTGATGAATGAAGTCTGCATGGATTTGACAAGCACGATATTTCCTTGCATATTCAATGGCATCTGATATCATAGAGGGCCAATAGTAACCCATACGTCGAATACGATCCTGTAGTTTAGGACCGGGTTGATGTGCTCCACAGACGCCATCGTGAGCTTCACGCAACACTTGTTTGGCTTCATCACCAGCTAAACAGCGTAGAAGAAGACCGTCATAAGTTCGCCGATAGAGTGTTTTGGTGGTTTGATTGTAATAGAATCGTTAAGATCGACGTCGAACGCTTGTAGCCTCCTTAGGATCTTCAGGGAGTATGTCATGTACTACGAAATCGATAAAAAGAGTTCTCCAATCGTCATCAATAACTTCGACTTCAGCAAGATTGCTAAATTCAATATTACGATTATTCTCAATACAGAACAGTTCTCGGTTAGAAATAACCACCACCTGATGTCTTTTGATAGGGATGGCTAAGACAGCTGCAAGATTGGCCAAAGCATCGGCTTCAGTATTGCAAGCTCGTCGAACATAGTCGATGAAGAAAGCTTTGAATGATGTAGCTATATTAATTGCCGCTTCATGATAAGGCACTAGGTCTTGATGACGGACTTCATAGGTTCCTCTAACCTGGTTCACAACCAGTTTAGAATCACCATAGACTTCCAGATATTCAACATTCAGTTGTTTAGCTAGCTGAAGGCCGACAAGTAAAGCATTGTACTCTGCCACATTGTTAGAGCAAGGTTCATCTAAAGAGTAGGCTCTTTGGATAGTTAATCCGTCTGAAGAAACGAGAACAACTCCAACACCTGCCACCATAGCACCATTTGGTCCAATTCTTGATGCACCATCAAAGAATAGACGCCAGGTTGGAAACTCTTCGGAGATCATGTTGACTTCTAACGTCTCGTCAGGGAATTTCGTCATAGAGTTTAGATGTTTCAGGCACAGGATGAGCTGCTAAGAAGTCCGCCAGCGCTTGACCTTTGACAGACTTTTGTGGAACATACACCATGTCATATTGAGCTAGCAGGATTGTCCATGTAGCCAACCGAGAATTAAGTGTACTAGGTTTCTTCATGAGTACTCGGAGAGGGTTAACTCGAGATATAACATGAATTTTGACCAATGATATAATGCCTCGTCTTTTGTACAGCAAACATGAGAGCCAGGCATTCTTTCTCGACCGGACTATAACGATGTTCAGCACCAATCATAGTTCGGCTAAGATAGTAGATAGCCTGTTCATGGCCTTCTTTGTTCTTTTGGGCAAGTAAAGCACCCAATGAATGGTCCATAGCACGAACATACATCAAGAATGGAATGCCAGAGATAGGTGGCACCAAAACTGGTGGGTTCATAAGATATTGTTTGATATCGTCGAATGCTCGTTGACACTCTTCAGTCCAAACAAAAGATACACCCTTCTTCATTAATTGAGTGAATGGTCTACAGCGTCCAGACAAGTTTGAAATGAATCGCCTGATGTACGCAAGTCGACCTTGGAATCCTCGGAGCTCTTTAGGTTGCGTGGAGGACGCATCTCTTGAATGTCTTTGATCTTCTCGGGATCCACGTGTATACCCTTAGAGGTAATGACGAAGCCGAGAAATTTGCCACTAGAGATACCCAAGAATGACTTGGTGGGATTCATCTTGAGCTGATGTTGACGCATGAGATTAAATATTGTTCTTAAATCTTGGATGTGATCTTCCTTTAGACGACTTTTGACAGCAATATTGTCAACGTAGCATTCGACTGTTTTACGAAGATGTTCTCTGAAAATGGTACTCATGGCTCGCTGATAAGTTGCACCAGCATTCTTGAGACCAAATGGCATCACTGTGTAACAATAGACTCCTCGAGGAGTGCGGAAAGATGTATGCTTTTCATCTCCAGGATGCATTTTGATCTGATTATATTCGAAAAATCCATCCATAAAAGATATTCTTTCGAACCCACAAGTATTATCAATCATAACGTCTGTGATAGGAAGAGGAAATTCATCTTTCGAACATGCTTCATTGAGATCTCGGAAGTCGATGCAGACTCGAACTTTTCCAGTTTTCTTCAAAACTGGGACGACATTGGCTACCCAATCAGGATGCTGCTCTTCTCGAATAAAACCACAAGCGATGAGCTTCTTGACTTCATCATCAATTACGTCCATCATTTCAGGCTTAAATCGCCTTTGTTGCTGTTGACCGGTTTAGCATTAGGAAGAATGTTCAGTTTGTGAGTAGCAATCTTGGGATCTAAACCTGGCATGTCTTCGTAACTCCAAGCAAAGACGTCAATATATTCTTTAATGAGAAGAATCAACTCTTGCTTATCTGCTTCTTGGAAGATTCTTGCTAATAAAGATTGGCCGAGGTGACTCTCTTTCCCCTACATCAATTTGAATTAGTTGATCTTCAGTAGGAGGTTCTCTTTGTTCAAATCGGAGTACCCATTGGTTATCCATATGTTGAGCCCAAGGATCTATTTCCGGACTTTCTTCAACGTCTTCATCACAACCTTCTGGTAGTTCAACGAGACCATATTAGAAGATACAATTATACGATGAACTTCACCGATGCTGGTATCAGAATCCCATGATCTGGAATCAGAAGAATTAGAACGTTCTTCACTATCTGATTCAGAAGCTGCTGGGGATAACAGTGGCGGAGAAGTATATCCGAGACCTTTCTTGGTCCTGCTGTAATACATTGGCGATTTTCCTTCCGGAACAGTCGTGCGGATAGGAGTTCGTCTACCTTTACCGTAATTGAGGCCATTATTGAAGTCATAGCCCATTTTTCGGATGATGTCTTTTGATTGTTGACTATAACGATGGAACTGGAGACGTCCCGTATCGTTAAGTTTGCTATCATCCGTATAACTGAATTGTTTTTCCGGTCCTTTAAAAAAAGTGCTGGACTTTCACCTTTCTTTAGAGAAGGGTGAATACGGTAAGAATCATCTGGATCTTCAAGTGAGACTTCTGTCTGAAGAGATTGTACGACTCCCATTGTAACTGATTGGAAGCTATCTAGCATATCCAAATACATTTAGTATAGTAAATAACATCAGTATACTGGAAAGTAGGTTTTTTCATTGATTTGTACATCAGTATTTACAACAGACCTTTAACCTTAGCAGTTTGGTCAAATTGATTACAAGAGGGGAGAAGAAGAACGTGGAGGAGGCTTGTTACGACGGAGGTCGATAACAAGTGGCTCAGAAGAGGTGAGCTCCCTTTTTTCTTTGTTGTGAGTTAAATCACAACAATGGCTCAGAAGGAATGAGCTGCTTTTTGTCTTTGTTACGACGTAAGTCAATAACAAGTGGCTCAGAAGAGGTGAGCTCCCTTTGATTTTCATCAACATCAACTGATTTCATTTGAACTGGCAAGTGAATAACCAGTGGCTTAGAAGATTGTGGATGAGAAACTCGCCCCTTAACAGGTATGATAAGAGTATCTTGAGGCACTGCTTTTTGATCTTCTTCAGTATCCATAGCCAATACCACCTTCATAACTCATTCTTGTACATACGAGCATCGTTGCAATAAGCTTCAACACCCTTGAAAGGATAAAGGTCCGCAACTTTCTTATGAACTTGTCCTTTGTCATCAACGTATTTAAAGCATTGATGAAGAGTTGATGGAACAACATTGTGTTCATGGAGGAATGGCCTTCCCAGGAGAGCATTGTAAGAACAACCATGATTGTCAATGATATAAAGGTCACCTTTGTGCGAAGATTGCCTATTTGGAGTTTTAGGCGGATCTTGCCCAAAGGTTCACTCTTTCCTTGATTAAATCCCAGAATAGTGATTGTGGTTGAAAGACTATGCACTGGTATCTTCAATGCATCTAGCATTGTCTTTGGCATAATACTAAGTGCAGACCCTGGATCTATCAGGATACGATCAACCTTCATTGAATCAACATATCCTGTATAGTAAAAGGACGATCATGTCTATTATCTTCCATTACCATATCATCTTGAGTGAAGATAATGTTTGGGATCAATTCCAAAACACTATGACAGTGATGATAAGAGACTGTTCTGATTCTGGCTTCTTGAGAAGAGTTAAGCAAGTTTCAGCCTGCATCAGAGCTTCACTTAGAGTTTTTCGTGTCTCCTTGGAAAGACGCAAAAGTTCAAAGATTGACAGCCTAGCCGGTGTATTGGCTAATTGAGCTAATATATCGAAATTGTAAGGCTTCTCAAGCCCAGTAGGAGATGACTTCTTTAGGGGTTTGTCAAATCGAACTTGTTGCTTGCCTTTGTCAGCCGTTGTTGGCTTGGGAGAAATTGATACTACAACTGGTGAAGATGTAGAAGGGACTTCTTCAGCAGATACGGTTGTATCGGAGCAGGTTCAGAAGAAGAGCAGGATCCTTTTGACTTTCAAAATGATCTTTCAAATAGGCTTTCCCTGATCTGGTGCCTAACAGAATCTCTTCGTCAACAATAGGATCAAAAGATACCATGTTGCAGATCTTAGTTTTGCCTTTAGAACGAGTTTTCTCCTTGGAAGAAGAGGACACCTCGAATTCCGGAGCAAGATCAGGATGGATCCACATAATTTTACCGTTGTCAAGAGATAAGGGAACAAGACCTTCATTGGATGGAAGCGGGAGATTCTCAATCTCAAGGGTTGCTTTAGGAATTGGAATAACACCGTGCTGTATCATCTGCAGAGGGAAATCCCCAAATTGGACTGAAACCATATTTGCAGTAACAGTCTTCTCATCTTGTTGTAAAGTGACTACACCAGCATTGACAAGCTCTGAATCTTACCTTTGAGCACATAGCATGCTCGAGTAGGATGTCCAATAAATCGGTGATAGACACAATACTTGGGATGATCAGTCTTATTGACTTCATCAGGTTTCTTTGGATCAGGGAGTTGAATTTTATTGCTTTTGAGTAGACATTCAAGATACTTGCAGTGTCATTTTCGTCAAAGGAATATTCCACCTTCGGACGAGGTTCTCTCGGTGGAGGTGCAGAAGGAGTAGGAGTAGATGTAGGTGGGGCCACATTGACAGCCAAAGACTCTTTATTTTTGTTTAAGTTAATGTTCAAAGTTTCTTTCGCTTTGCGATTGTTCTGGCGATTGTTACCACCTGAATTTTGATGCTCATCTCGATCAGGGTTAGACATTTGTACCCCCAATTGTTTGAACTTGTCAGCACTCACTTCAGCAGCTTTGGCGTTGACGATGAATGAGGGCCAATCTTGGAATTGGGTTGATCCAGTCCACATACTAATAATAGGCAAAAGATTTGCCTTACAAGTATCAATAATGACAGCAGCTGGAGTTCCAGGAGGCATTTTCAAAGCTTTACGACGGAACCGTTCAATAAAACTCTCAGCAGTTTCGTTATGTTTCTGTTTGATTTTGTTGAGAGCTGACATCGTCATATCATTAAATCCTTCATAGAACCGTTCCAGAAAGATTTGTTTGAGACCTGAAAAAGAAGTAATGCAACCATCGGACAAACTTCTATACCAGTCGTAAGCTACGCCGGCTAAACAACCGACGAATACTCTGGTAAGAAGAGCGTCATTTGGCTGAAGTTGAACAGTCATTACCTCAAAATGATTGATGAATTGACTCGGAGAAGTACTGCCATCGAACAGAGAAATTGTAGGTATTTTGTATTTCGGGGGAAACGGGACGTCCTTCCATTCAATCGGATAGGGTTGCTTAATCCCCAACCTTTGCAAGTTGTTCTTCTCTTTAAATGCTTCAAATTGGGTTCGTAAGAGTTTAACAGCTTCATTGGCATCTTCAGATGAAGAAGAAGGAGCAAGTTGAGTTGTAGTGGTAGGAGGAGGAACAGCGTTGTAAGCACTACCCCCCAGCTCCTGAATGGCTAGGCGTAGTTTGTACTTGTACTTGTATAGGAGGTATTGGGGGAGGCACTACCCCCAGTCCAGTATTAGCAGGTATCGAAGATGCTATGATCTCTGGATTAGTAATAGGTGCAGTTGGTGGTGTAGCATGCTGTGATACAATGATGGAATGCATACTAGCAACCATCTCAGCCATGGTTTTTAATTTGTCTTCAAGTGCAGCAATTCGCTGTTCTTGATTTGCGGAAGTTGAAGCATCCGGATCATCGGTGACAACATAAGCCGTCACTTCTCTTGGCACAGTGGAAGATACTGTTTGTTCAGAGCTTTCACTGTATGCATCATAATCAGAGAACGAATCATCTTCTGACTGGGAAACAGGAAGATGACTTGAAGTATTTTGAGGAAGATTCCTTTGACCGATTGTATCTCGGCTTCGAGAATGGGTATGTTGAAATACTCCTTCAGAAGATTCTTAAGTAATTCCAAATACCGTTGGCTTGGCTTGCGGAGTCTACCATGCTTAGAGCATCTTTTACCCCCAGTGTCTCGGGAAGTCATGTTAACAGAAGCATACAAAACTTCGTCTTCTTCTGACATAGGTTCAGATTTAGCAAAAGTTAAACGATCGAAGACAGATCGTTTTGTCGTTTGACAACAGCATTGGATGATGACTTTATGATTACAGTGATGATCAGATGGTTGAGATGGAGATATTGAGACATTATCCTATTTTGTCTTAGATGTTCTCGAAGATCTACAACAGGACGAGGAAAGTTCCGAGGGATCTGTTCTTTGATAACATTTGGAACATGATTTCGATTCTTCAAATGTTTAGTCCCTTGAGTATACAGGGAAGTACTCACTTTATTGGCATAAGTGTCAGGATTTTTGACCTTGGAGATTTGTTTCTGATGATGTTTGACCTTCGGCATTGGCTGTTTGCATTTTAACCGAAGTGGATCGGTTAAGATAAGTTCTGAGGTCAGCAAATTCACCCCCAGGAGTTTCTGTTTGAGACACTAACAGTTTTCCCTGTCTGGAACGACAAATTTGGAGAGTCGGGAGGTCCTGGAATTCTGCTATCGGAGTAGGCAGAATACCTCTTTGATTAGTACAAGTACTCTTGTTATAAAGGAAAGAAGAATCCTTGTTTGCCAGAGTTCTCGAATTGATTGGTGCCGAGACACATTGAGATGGATCCTCTTCAGTAAAGACTGAAGAAGACTGAGAAAAGACCAAAGGGCCTTTTCCCTTGTTTTGAGATGAAGGGTTAGCTAAAGAGCGTTTCCCTCTGTTATCTTCCAAGTCATGAGATAAGGAAGTTTGAGAAAAGACCAATGGGCCTTTTCCTTTGCTTTGAAGAGAAAGAGGAATAGTCAAAGGACTACCCTCAGTGGATTGCGCAGAGGCAATAGGGTGTTTGGGAAGAGGAGTAGAATCTCTTCTTTTATTGTGAGAAGAAGGGAATTTAGCCAAAAGGCTATTTTTCTTGGATTGCACAGACTTGGTTTGCGCATGGGTAAAAGGTGCACTGGTTACTTGTACAGTAGAAGCTTTAGTAGAAAGTGCATCAGGAGTTCTTGTCTTAGAGTGCTTAGGATGCACTTTGGTTACTGGAGTGCTATTTTGTGCAGGAAAAGCCACTGCTAATTGTGCCAGAGTCATAGGAGCCTTCTGTTTTGACAAGATAGCATATGAAGTAGCCTGCGCAACAGTTGCAACAGACTGTGCATCCTTGACTGCAACAGATTGTGCAGCAGTTGTTGAGACAGACTGTGCAACTATTGGCACAACGGTTTGTGCAGCAATCTGACTAGCAGATTGTGCAGCAGTTGGTACAGCATCCTTGGTGGCAAAACTGCCAGATTGTGCAGACTTGGAGATCCAAAATGAGCGTACTTTGCTCTTAGCAGAAGTGGCTACAGTACGGGGAATGGTCTTGGAGTTGAGCATCGCCTCGTAGGTTGTCTGGTTGACTTTAACAACCAGCGTCTTTTGCGTCTTCCCGATAGATGCTACGTCACATTGAGTTGCTACTTCCTCGTCGGAGGAGAAAGTTGTCCCCAGCAGAGTCGCCATTTTGTTTGCAAAAACAAAAGTATAAAACTTTATTGATACAAACTGTAATAAAGATTACAAGAATTTTGGGAAAATTACAACTATAGGAATCCAATCTTGATGACGATTGCTCTATCCCTTGGACGATGTGAACTTTGAAAACGAAGCCTTTGAAGTTGAAAACAACTCTGGAAACTGAAGGCAAAAACCTCTAAAGTTGAAGACAAAAGTCTCGGAAGAATGCAACAGCACTTTGGCAAGAACTCCTGAACTCTCTGATTTTTGATCTCTGATCTCGATCCCCCTTGAAATGAAGACTTGAAACTCTATTTATAGAGTTCTGGAAATAAATAACTTTCAGTTATTCTGGACTGCGCAAGATGATTTGCGCAGCAACTGATTTGCGCAGCACTGGACTGCGCAGGCAGTTATTGGATCGTGGGTCAACTATCTGGGACACATGGCATCATTTGATTGAAATGAGCATGATCATGCATAGACAGTTGCCACGTAAAGAGCAATTGATGGCATGAATGCCACATGTAATTTGTCAGTTATGTTGGTAGAATGTGCAAAGTGAACTGCGCAAACTTTGGTTTGCGCAGACTCAGACTGCGCATAAATGGTTTGCGCAAACTCAGACTGCGCATGAATGGTTTGCGCAATCACGGATTGCGCTGCCACCTGTCAGCCGCCCTCGAGCACTGTGCGGTGCCATAAACGAACAGTCTCCTCGTTATTCGTGTTGTCAGCTGTCAGGAAGATCTGATTTGATTCAGTCAATAATGACTTCTGCCACGTCAGTCTGCGCAGTTGGGAACATGCGCAAACCAACCTGCGCAAAGTGATGTCTGCGCAATCTGTTGTCTGCGCAACTCATCAAAATGATGAATATCTTGAATTTTTGACTTTTTTGATTGATACAACTTGATTTTTTAGGACCTACATGCATGAATTACTCTTCACGCTCACGATATGCGTGCCAATATGAACCACTTTTCACGCTCACAGCTGTTTATACGCTCACTCCTACCTACTAGACTTAGCGTGACTTGTTGGCCTTAGCACAGACTTGTTGGCGTGACTTCCTGACCTGGGTGTTTCTATGTGTTCTATAATTTATTCCTTTAATGGTGGCATGATAATTCTTCTATTATATCCTTACGCCCTTTTTATGAACTCGATAATCTTGGCATGTTAATATTTTTAATATATATGGTTATATAGAACGTGTCCTGTGTCTTGATTGGTTTATGGATACCCAGTAAGACTGGAACTTAACCCTGAGGAGTTATAGACTCGACCCCATTTAATACTAATTGACTTTCATGCCTTGTCACCATTGATAATAATGGTTATCTTGACTAAAATTGATCATACGTTCCTAGTTGGAACTAAGAGACTGGCTAGTCGTCTTATTGAATTAAAAGAATGAGACACGTTCATGTAATGAACTATTGTAATCGATTAGCCGATCCCGAATATTGACATACAGGCATGTGCAGGCTTCAATTTATTTATTTTTCTACAAAGCAGCATGTGTACTTTATGGTCAAGGCATGATTACTCCGTGGTTAGATTTGATTGTTGCATTACGCTATGTAAGATCTACAACCTAGCTGCACGGGTATCGTTGTAGAGTTGCGCATATCGTACCCCATACGAAAGTACTCATTTGAATGACCATAATCCACGGCATGGGATTTCACTCAACGTAGAGACTATTAAGTTAAATAAAATAATGATGGCATGGAGAGAATGGATCCCCGAGTTCTTATATGGCAGCCCTCTTGGGACTAGTAGTGCCCGACAGGCCGGCTGGTTCCCACAGATACTGTAAACCTGCCACACGGGCAGGGAGCGGTATCTGCTTATATTATTATTTTATATTGTATATTAATGACGGGCGTCCCGCTGGGACTCGTCTAATTCATGATTAGCGCAATTGATTGACTGGATAGACTAGCCTTGCTCGCACATAGTAAGAACTGAGGAATCTTTATTGCATAATTTTAGGATAACTTGAGACTCACAATAGCAAGCCGTAGTAGTTGATTGGCCGTTCAAGATGATTTGTTTGTGTACTGTACCTACTCTGTTGCCTAACTGAGATGATCAGAATGTCAGGACATGACGGGCCAACTTCTGTCCTTGTTTGGTTGGGAGGTTGGTTCGAAGTATCGTGATGTTATGTGAATCCTAGTGGAAAGCAGAAATCTATTATTATATCCTCTTACTTACTGGTATAATCCTTTATATCGTGCTTTCTTGTGGTACTTGCTATTAGAGGTCTAACCTCTCTGGTTTTGCATGGCCAGATTTAGAGCCAGTCCTCGAGGATCCAGCTTACTTCTACCTCCAAGATGGTCAACACTAGAGGGATGATCGCAGGAGGACTCGAGTGGGTTCCTTAATCCATCGCTCGTTTTGTTGTTTACTTTATACTTAGCCGTTTGGCACCGACATGTTAGTCGGATTGTCTTGTACTTACCTTTACATAATTGTAACTAAAGTCAGGCTGCAGCTGATAAATAATTGTGTACTTTGCTACATCGTCTGGCTATGTTTTTGTATAGCCAGATATCAAGAACATTTTGACTAAGCGTTTGGGACGCCTTACTGCTTTATCTCACATGTTCTCTATTTTTGCTTCTTGTTTGAATGATTGAGACAATAGATGTGAAGTGACCATAGTAAGACTTTCATGTAGTATGCACCCCCTCGTCTGGTTAGACAGCATTGATCGTATTATACGGTATTCATCTACCCGTAATACGTAGCTGGCTGAGTCATTCCTCCGCTCTCCAGTATTCTGGTTCTGGGGCGTGACAAGGTTTTAGTGGTGGCCCATGCAGGTCTGATTTCAGACTTGTGGGGTGTTTTGATTTATAGGATGTCTCAATCACACGTGTTCTCCCCTTGATCTCATGATTCGTTATTCTCAACCCTTGCTTGATATTCCGGTATCCTTTGACTTCGTTGATCCTTCATGTTCGGTTGTTTGATTGTTCTCTTGTCCCTTTTCTTAGGGGCACTTCGCCCGCATCGGTCAGAGCTGGACAACAGCAAGGGCAACATGGACAACCTGACCATGCTGGTCAGCAACAAGGGCCAGTACTAACTCAAGAGACTAACTAGGAAGAAGTGATAGTGGAAGCAGCAGCTGGATCGCAGTATCCGGATGTTCCACCACCACCAACAATTCCACCTACCCCTACGGAAATAGACACACCGGCTCTTCTGGAGATCATGAGAGGAATGATGGCTACCCAGCAACATCAGATGTTGGCCCAGCAACGCATACACACTCAGCTATAAGAGCAGAATGTGTTGCTCAACCAAGGATTGCAGACGGCTTTGGAAAGAGGAATGAGGACTGATTCAGGAGCATCAGCCAGGTTTTGCAAGTACAACTCCCGCCGTTTCGAGGGCATGGAGGATGCCATCTCAGCAGATGCATGGCTTAAGGATATTGAGGCTACTCTGACAGCAGCTAAGGTACCGGCAGAAGAACGTGTGGATCTAGTGAAGTTATTACATCAAGATCTCGCACGTGATTGGTAGGAATCAGAGGAAGTGGGCATCAGACGTCCTGTGGCTTGGGACAATTTTACTACAAGATTCAAGACCAAGTACTGTGGAGTTGTGGCACGGTTTGAGCTACAACAGAAGTTTATCAACCTCAGGCAGGCTGGCAAGACTGTAGATGCTTATACAGCGGAGTTCTGCAGATTGAGTAGATTCGTCCCAGAGATGGTAGCAACAGAGAGCCAGAGGGCCATGAGGTTTCAGCAAGGGTTTCATCTTGAACTCTTGCAATTGATAGAGGGGCACAATTACCAAACTTTTGACGAAGTATTGACGGCAACTCGAAGGCATGAGATCACCATTCAGAGGCTTGCGGCAAGGACTGGGGGCTAGACCACAGCATAGAAACCAGCAAGGAGGTAGAGGGCAAGCATTCACTCTGTCCTTGGAGGAGGCATTGGCATCGGGAGATGTTGTGGCAGGTAACATTCCTGTCGCCTCATATCCCGCAGTAGCATTGTTTGATTCGGGAGCATCCCATTCATTTATATCTGCACAATTTGCGACACAACTAGGAATGGAGTTCGAGGCATTGCCAGTGAGGTTGAATATACTCACTGGTAATAGGCTCGTAGGAGTTAGTAGAGTTATTTTAGCATGTAGCGTTGTAGTTTGCGGGCATTCCTTACCCGCCCGGTTGATAGAATTTCCTGTTGGAAATTTCGACATTATCTTAGGCATGGACTGGCTGAAAGACAGTCATGCGACAATAGATTGTCGTAGAGGGAGTGTATCTTTTGATATTACAAGCATGAAGCGGTTCACCTTAGTCAGATCAGGAGCAACTCCACAAGAGCATGGAGTAGTAACGACAATAGAAGAAGTTCAGATTCCGAAGGTAGTTGAAGAGTTTCTAGACGTATTTCCTGAAGAACTTCCAGGTTTACTACCGGTTAGGGATATTGAGTTCAGTATAGAATTGACACCAGGAACTAAACCGATATCAGATCGAGTTTACAGAATGGCGGATTCAGAGAAGGCCATGGTATATCAGCATATAGAGGAACTAAAGGAGAAGAAGTTCATCCAAGCTAGCGTGTCACCATGGGCAGCACCAGTGGTACTTGTGGGAAAGAAGGATGGGTCATCCAGATTGTGCATTGACTACAGGAAGCTTAACGCGGCAACAGTGAAGAACAAGTACCCATTACCCAGGATCGATGACTTATTTGATCAGTTGAGCAAAGCTAGAGTTTTCTCCAAGATAGATCTTCGTTCAGGGTACCATCAGGTGAGGGTTCGGAAGGAGGATATTCCCAAGACAGCATTCAGGTCGAAGTATGGGCATTATGAATTCTTAGTAATGCCGTTTGGTTTGACCAATGCTCCAGCAATATTCATGGATTTGATGAATCGCATCTTTATGCCATACTTAGACCAGTTTGTCGTTGTATTTCTTGACGACATTCTCGTATACTCTGCTAGTGAAGAGAAGCATGAAGACCACCTCAGGAAAGTGTTACAGGTTCTGAGAGAGAACCAGTTGTATGCCAAGCTCAGCAAGTGTGAGTTTTGGTCGGATCACATTTCATTTTTGGGTCACATCATATCAGGAGCTGGAGTAGCAGTAGATCCCAAGAAGATAGAAGCAGTAGAAAGTTGGCCAGTACCCAAGACCATAGCAGATGTGCGGAGCTTCTTAGGATTGGTAGGATATTACAGAAGGTTTGTGTCAGACTTTGCAAGGCTTTCAGCACCCATGACCCGCTTGACCCGAAAGGATGTACCATTCGTTTGGACGGCAGAATGTCAGGCATCATTCGAGACTTTGAAGCAGAAGTTGATATCAGCACCTATTCTTACATTACCAGTTGGACCCGGAGGTTTTACAGTATATTGTGATGCGTCAGGTAAAGGACTTGGATGTGTCCTTATGCAACATGGAAAGGTGATAGCATATGCATCTAGGCAGCTTCGGGACCACGAGAAGAATTACCTAACTCATGATTTGGAGTTAGCGGCAGTAGTGTTTGCTCTGAAGCTATGGAGGCATTACTTATATGGTGACCGAGTGGACATGTACACAGACCATAAAAGTTTGAAGTACATCTTTACTCAGAAGGAACTAAATATGAGGCAGAGAAGATGGTTGGAGTTGATTAAGGATTATGACGTGGAGCTTCAGTATCATCCAGGCAAGGCTAATGTAGTAGCAGACGCTCTCAGCAGGATAGATGGCGCATTTATGTTGACAACACAGAGGCATATCTTAGAAGACCTTCAGGAGATGGGCATCGAAGTTATACTTCCTAGTGATATAGGAGTTCTAACAAGTCTGCAAGTTCAATCCGACTTGGTAGGCAGGATCAAGGCAGCTCAGGCACAAGACCCAAGGATTCAGAAGCTTAGGGCAGAATATGAGTCAGGACTCAGGAAGGAGATAAGAATTCATGAAGATGGTACACTTAGATTTGGATCACGTCTATGTGTGTCTAGTGGAGATATCAGACAGGAGGTTATGGCAGAAGCTCACAGTTCTCAGTATTCTATTCACCCTGGAGGGACCAAGATGTACCAAGATATCAAGCAGCATTTCTGGTGGAACGGGATGAAGAGGGAGATAGCTAGATTTGTTTCCCGTTGCTTGGTATGTCAGCAAGTGAAGGCAAAACAGCAGAGGCCAGCTGGGTTATTGCAACCGCTTCCTATCCCAGAATGGAAATGGGAGCATATTACAATGGACTTTGTGACCGGTTTACCGAGATCACTAAGTAGTAAGGACGCTATTTGGGTAATAGTGGACCGACTTACAAAGGTAGCACACTTTTTTCCTTTCAGAGTAGGGCAATCTACAGAAAAGTTGGCAGAGTTGTATATGCAACAGATAGTCAGGCAGCATAGAGTTCCTGTCAGTATTGTGTCGGATCGAGATACCCGCTTTATATCATATTTTTGGAAGAGCTTACATCACAGTCTGGGTACCAAGTTAAGATTTAGCACGGCCTACCATCCGCAGACGGATGGACAATCAGAAAGAACGATTCAGACTTTAGAAGACATGTTGCGAGCTTGCACTCTAGATTTTGGAGGGTCTTGGAAGAGTCACCTGCACTTAGTCGAGTTCTCATACAATAATAGTTATCAAGCCAGTATCCAGATGGCGCCATTCGAAGCACTATATGGTAAGAAGTGCAGGTCACCGCTTGCATGGGATGATATCGGGGAGAGGAAGATGTTAGGCCCAGAAATGATTGTTCAGACGGTTGAAGTGGTTAAGGGAATTAGAGAGCGACTTCGAGTTGCGCAGGACCGGCATCATCATTGGGCGGACCAGTATCGTAGGCCGTTAGAGTTCTCTGTTGGGGACCACGTATTCTTGCGGATCTCACCTACTCGTGGGGTCATTAGATTTAGCGTTCGCGGGAAATTGAGTCCGCGGTATGTGGGCCCATTTGTTATCCTTGATCGGATAGGCGATGTTGCTTATCGTTTATCCCTCCCACCTTCGTTACGAGAGGTGCATGACGTGTTTCATGTATCTCAATTACGTAGGTATGTATCGGACCCAAGCCATATCCTCGATCATTCTGAGCTGGTTGTTGGTACCAACCTGTCTTACGAGGAACAGCCTGTGTCCATTTTGGACCGAAGAGAGAAGATACTCAAGAACCGAACAATTAGTCTTGTCCGTGTTGCTTGGGGTTATCACTCCTTGGGAGAGTCAACGTGGGAATGTGAGGATGATATCCGATCACGGTATCCACACCTATTTGACTCACAAGGTATATCTCTTTCTGTATACCTTGATTGTCCTGATTCTTCATGCTTATCACCTTATGGGTAGAGCTACTTGATATCGTAGAATGATGAATTTACATACATAGTACTTGCTTTTGATATGGTAAAAAATGATTGCTTGCTTACTAGAATTGCTTGTATTAGTTTAGCTCTGATATTTCTACCTGCTTGGATTTGAAATTCCGAGGACAGAATTTTTCTAAGGTGGGTAGAGATGTCACTCCCCGTTCCCAGAATGCGTATTTTTATACATGTACAACTCATATATATATTTATTTAATATTTATCATGTATCATCCTGTATTTAAAATTCCTCTAATTTCATGTTAATTAATTATCTGTATTTTATTTCTTGCAATTTTATTCCTGTATTTTATTTCTGTATTTTATTTTCTGCTTTTAACCTCTCTGCTTTGCTTTCGGTTGGCCTTGGATGGATCCGAATAAACCCGACCCAATAACCCCCACCTACCACCACCCCTTCCATTTAAATCCCCCATCTCCTTCTCTCTCTTCATAACTTTCCTCCACCATTACTTCTTCTTCTTCCTCATCACTCTCTCCACCTACCAGGAGAAGGCAAGTACATCTTGCTTCTCCTTCACCCATTTTTATGGTTCATTTGTCTTCCTCTTGTGATCCTAAAAGAGTTTACTACTTAGCATTTTGATTTCTTTGGCTTGTTTCTTCTAGATCTAAGTTGTTGTATTCTCGGTTGTTCATGGGTTTTGATCTCCCAACCTGGCGTGCTTTTCGGAATAGATAGTTCATGTGGCAGAGCTTCTCATTCTACACCATTCTGAACCATGGGAACCTCATTTCTAGCTTGGAACGAAGGCTCCATAAGATTGGAGTTCGGGAGATTTAGTCACGCTCACGTCTTTACGTGCGTGCGTGAATTTTTAGTCACGCTCACGTCTTTACGTGTTAGCGTAAATTTTTAGTCACGCTCACGTCTTTACGTATTAGCGTGAATTTTTAGTCACGCTCACGTCTTTACGTGTTAGCGTAAATTTTTAGTTACGCTCACGTCATTACGTGCGTGCGTGAATTTTTAGTCACGCTCACGTCTTTACGTGTTAGCGTAAATTTTTAGTCACGCTCACGTCTTTACGTGTTAGCATGAATTTTTAGTCACGCACACGTCTTTACGTGTTAGCGTGAATTTTGAGTCACGCTCACGTCTTTACGTGCGTGCGTGAATTTTTAGTCACGCACACGTCTTTACGTGCGTGCGTGAATTTTTAGTCACGCACACGTCTTTACGTGCGTGCGTGAATTTTTAGTCACGCACACGTTCTTACGTGTTAGCGTGAATTTTTAGTCATGCTCACGTTCTTACGTACGTGCGTGAATTTTTAGTCACGCTCACGTTCTTACGTGCGTGCGTGAATTTTTAGTCACGCACACGTCTTTACATGCGTGCGTGAATTTTTAGTCACGCTCACGTTCTTACGTGCGTGCGTGAATTTTAGTCACGCACACGTTCTTACGTGTTAGCGTGAATTTTTAGTCACGCTCACGTTCTTACGTGTTAGCGTGAATTTTTAGTCACGCTCACGTCTTTACGTGTTAGCGTGAATTTTTAGTCACGCACACCTCTTTACGTGCGTGCGTGAATTTTAGTCACGCTCACGTCTTTACGTGTTAGCGTGAATTTTGAGTTACGCTCACGTCTTTGCGTGCATGCGTGGATTTCTTATCACGCTCACGCTGTGCGTGCGTGAGTTCTTATCACGCTTTTTACGCTCATACGCTTACGTTGTGCGTGCGTGAGTTACTTTTTACGCTCACGTTATGAGTGCGTGAATTACTCTTCACGCTTACGCTGTGCGTGCCAATGTGAACCACTTTTCACGCTCACGCTGTTTATACGCTCACTCCTACCTACTAGACTTAGCGTGACTTGTTGGCCTTATCATAGACTTGTTGGCGTGACTTCCTGACCTGGGTGTTTCTATTTGTTCTATAATTTATTCCTTTAATGGTGGCATGATAATTCTTCTATTATATCCTTACGCCCTTTTTATGAACTCGATAATCTTGGCATGTTAATATTTTTAATATATATGGTTATGTAGAACGTGCCCTGTGTCTTGATTGGTTTATGGATACCCAGTAAGACTGGAACTTAACCCTGAGGAGTTATAGACTCGACCCCATTTAATACTAATTGACTTTCATGCCTTGTCACCATTGATAATAATGGTTATCTTGACTAAAATTGATCATGCGTTCCTAGTTGGAACTAAGAGACTGGCTAGTCGTCTTATTGAATTAAAAGAATGAGACACGTTCATGTAATGAACTATTGTAATCGATTAGCCGATCCCGAATATTGACATACAGGCATGTGCAGGCTTCAATTTATTTATTTTTCTACAAAGCAGCATGTGTACTTTATGGTCAAGGCATGATTACTCCGTGGTTAGATTTGATTGTTGCATTACGCTATGTAAGACCTACAACCTAGCCGCACGGGTATCGTTGTAGAGTTGCGCATATCGTACCCCGTACGAAAGTACTCATTTGAATGACCATGATCCACGGCATGGGATTTCACTCAACGTAGAGACTATTAAGTTAAATAAAATAATGATAGCATGGAGAGAATGGATCTCCGAGTTCTTACATGGCAGCCCTCTTGGGACTAGTAGTGCCCGACAGGTCGGCTGGTTTCCACAGATACTGTAAACCTGCCACACGGACAGGGAGCAGTATCTGCTTATATTATTATTGTATATTGTATATTGATGACGGGCGTCCCGCTGGGACTCGTCTAATTCATGATTGGCGCAATTGATTGACTGGATAGACTAGCCTTGCTCGCACATAGTAAGAACTGAGGAATCTTTATTGCATAATTCCAGGATAACTTGGGACTCACAATAGCAAGCCGTAGTAGTTGATTGGCCGTTCAAGATAATTTGTTTGTGTACTGTACCTACTCTGTTGCCTAACTGAGATGATCAGAATGTCAGGACATGACGGGCCAACTTCTGTCCTTGTTTGGTTGGGAGGTTGGTTCGAAGTGTCGTGATGTTATGTGAATCCTAGTGGAAAGTAGAGATCTATTATTATATCCTCTTACTTACTGGTTTAATCCTTCATATCGTGCTTCCTTGTGGTACTTGCTATTAGAGGTCTAACCTCTCTGGTTTTGCATGGCCAGATTTAGAGCCAGTCCTCGAGGATCCAGCTTACTTCTATGGTCAACACTAGAGGGATGATCGCAGGAGGACTCGAGTGGGTTCCTTACTCCACCGCTCGTTTTGTTATTTACTTTATACTTAGCCATTTGCACCGACATGTTAGTCGGATTATCTTGTACTTACCTTTACATAATTATAACTAAAGTCAGGCTGCAGCTGATAAACAATTGTGTGTACTTTGCTACATCGTCTGGCCATGTTTTTGTAAAGCCAGATATCAGGAACATTTTGACTAAGCGTTTGGGACGCCTTACTGCTTTATCTCATATGTTCTCTATTTTTGCTTCTTGTTTGAATGATTGAGACAATAGATGTGAAGTGACCATAGTAAGACTTTCATGTAGTATGCACCCCCTCGTCTGGTTAGACGACATTGATCATATTATACGGTATTCATCTACCCGTAATACGTAGCTGGCTGAGTCATTCCCCCGCTCTCCAGTATTCTGGTTCTGGGGCGTGACAGAGTGGTTCGATACGACACCAAATATCGGTTGAAGAATCGATAAACAATTTGGATTTGTCAATATAAATTATCGCAGGAGGTAGAGGGTCTGATACATTTGCGATAGCAAATCAGGCTATTCAAGTCTACTATACAAGCTACCCAAGGCGCCGTAGAGATCGATTTGACTGGTGGGCAGTATGCAAGATTAAATCTAAAAATACATTCAATGTTGGAGACCCAGCATACCAAGAGGACCAGATCGAAAAGTCCCAATACTTGGGACAACACTCAGATACAATGGATGTTGAAGATATTGTTGAAGAAAATAGAGGGAAGGAAGAGGTTGATACACGAGACTTAGCTGTCAACCAGGAGAGAAAGAGGCGTCTTGTCCTAAATATTTGAGGCAGAAGAAGAAGAAAAGAAGAAGAATTTGATGGGGATGAGGATACAGATGAAATCGACGATGAAGATAAGGATGAGGATGAGGATGAGGAGGAGGATGATGATGATAAAGACGAGGCCGAGGATGAGAACGAAGATGATGATTAGGTTAAATATTGTTGTATATTAAAAATACTTCCAATTACATGAATTAAGTTTGACATCATAAAAGTAATTACGTGAATTCATGTTTTTTCATTCGATTATTTACTTATTGCAGATGGCACTCCTAGTCTTTTTCGTCGCGGCGGCACTCGTCTCCCTACTGGTGGTATGTATATTTTAGTTTAGAATTTTATATTATTTACACTTTTATATTGTTAATTATGTTTATGTGTTCTATTTACAGGTCATGATGGCTGGCCGTGGTCGTCGTGGTGGTGGTGGTCGTGGTGGTGGTGGTCGTGGTGGTCGTGGTCGTGGTCGTAGTGGTGCTGGTGGTCGTGGTCGCATTTAAAATTCTCGGGATGTGACCCCATCGAGCAACCCCGACCCAGAGAGTACCCCGACGCATCCCGCCGTCGATCGACCACTTCATCGAGGCATGAGTCCTGCTAGCGGATCCGTTCCGCTATCGGAACCACCAGCAGCGGATCCACCAGTGGATCCCCCAGTTACTGCACAGTGGGCCCCGGAGTACCCCCATATTCGGTTCCATCCGGTTATTGGGGAGTACATGCGCGGACCCGTGGATCCTCCGATGGCACCAGAGAGGCCGAGAGGCGAGTTCCGACGAGAGTTGTGGCCCGCGGGAACCTCGTAAGTAAATTTAAGTTAATTTATTAAATTTTTTTTATTTATTCAAGTTAATAATCCAGTCGTTTCTTCTTTGTAGGTTTTTTCGTTTAATGTTGCCAGGGCTCTTGGAAAAATTATCAGGGCTAACTTCCATGGTCCCTACCTTAACTTTTCGTCGGTGCCCCCAAACGTGAAGTACGTCTAGCTCGACGAGTTGAGGGTATATATCTATATCTTCTGGTTAATTATTAGTTACTCTTTAATCAACCATTTTTTTAAATTACGTGATAATTTAATTTCTATGTTAGACGATGTACTGGTGGCCCCCCCATCTCGAGGACGCGATCTACAGGACCTACAGAAGCGCTGCCTCGAAGAAGATACGAGATTTGATTCATGACCTGAAAATGGGGCATACGAGGCCGAATTGGATCCGGCAGGAGTATTATGAGGACCTCTTAGGTATGATGGATACTCCTGCGTACAAGGAGAAATCGGAGAAGGCGAAGGCAAACCGACAGGCCGCGGGGCTTCATACGAGGGGATCAAGGTCCCACGCAGCGACGCTTGCAGATCTGGTGAGATACCGTAAATTCATTTCACTATCGAATTAGGTATTATTAATACGGAGTTAATTAAGTTCTACAAAAATTTTATATGCAGGCCCAACGGACGGTGAAGGAGGGAAGGGCGCCAGAATCAGTCACCATGTACGACGTGTTCCAGCATACGCACAAAAGACGGAAGGACGGGAGCTTCGTCGACGAGAGGGCCAAGGAGACTGATGTAAGTACTTATGTTTATGAGATTTACGTTAGAATTAAAAGTATTCGGACTATAACTTAGGGTAAACTTAGGATTCACACTTAACTTAGTGAAACATAGGATTTAGATTACAACTTAGGTAAATCTTATAATATAAACACATTCATTTGATAGGCTGCGTATCGTGAGGCCCTTAGTCGGGTTCAGTTAACTGACACCGAGGATGTCGGTGAAACGACGCCCGCCCGGACGCCCTCTTCTTTGACCGCTCGCAACGACTTGTTCGTAGATACCGTCGGCGGCTTTAAGAAAGGGCTCATGTACGGAGTCGGCTCCCTAGGGCCGTTGCACATGGCGACGCAAGATTTCTACCGACACCACCTCCTCCCGTGGCCCCGGCAGACGATGATGTTAAGTCGCAGCTTACGCAGCTGCACGAGACGGTGTCGTCCTTGCAGAAGCAATTTGCCACGTACTTTTTGCCTCCGTCTGCTGCTGCCGGTCCGTCTGCTGATGGTGTCGGTCCGTCTTCTGGTCCGTCAACTGCTGGTGTCGGTCCTTCTTCCGTGGGTCATCTTTCTTTCAACCCTGATGCACCTATTGTACCACCGCCGACTGTGACGGCACTCCTGGATCTCATGTTGCCAGAGCAGCTACGCCGACTTCTGAGCAGTATCTACGACGGCTTGCCGCCGTACCTAGTGGAGGAGTATATTCGTCGGTCGCAGCAGGGATTACCACCACCGGGTAATTGAACTCCTCTTCCTCCTTAAATATTATAATTAAGAAAATTTGAAATATTTGTGGCAATTTTGGATTATTTGTGCTGTGATCGAATTATAACGACAGATATTAGGTTACTTTTCAGGATAATTGATGTCTATTTTCTATTAATTTGGTTTGGTCTATGTGATTCTTGGATAATTGGTGTGCATTAAATTCGTATGTGCATATTTGGTCTATGTGACTCTTGGATAATTGGTGTGCATTATATATTTGGTCTATGTGATTGTTGGATAATTGGTGTGCATTATATATTGGTTTGGTTTATGCATATTTTTGTGAACAGGGAAAGTACTGCAATTTTTTTCCAAAAAATCTCAGTTAGCGACGGACTAGTGACCGGTTAGCGACGGATATTTCCAATTTCCGACTAATTTTCGACGAAAATTTCGTCGCCAACTGGAGATTTGAAACTGTTTCCAGGTAGCGACGGGTAGTCGACGGAATATCCGTCGACATTGTTCTGGTGGTATATAGTTCGACGACGTAGCGACGGCATATCCGTCGCCAAGGCGACGGATAATCAGCCACTAATCAGTCGCTCTTTCGACGGCGTAGCGATGGATACTCCGTCGACAAGGTTCTGGAAATGTGGAACATTTCCAGAATCATGGTGACGGATAATCAGCCACTAATCAGTCGCGCTGTCGACGGCGTAGCGACGGAGTAGCGACGGAGTAGCGACGGCTAATCCGTCGCCATAGTTCTAGAAATGCCAAGCATTTCTATAACATGGTCGACGGATAATCCGTCAGTTTGCCGTCGCTAATCCGTCCTTTGTTATCGACGGCGATCAATGGAATAGCGACGGAACGATACACTCTGAAACGCTATTACGACGGTTTACCGACGGACCAATACGTCGCTATTGTCTAAACAGTTCAGTATTTAATACTTGAAATGGACGAAAGTCCGTCGGAAAGTAGTCGCTAATGCTTCGTATTGTGAAGTCGAAATGTCGTCGCTATTCCGTCGCTTGACGACTACGTAGCGACGGACCTTTATTAGCGACGAGCTGATTGCCGACGGATTATTTTGGCTAAAACCCGTCAGTGATCGGTCGCTAACCGGAATTCCCGTCGGACGGGCGACGGATCTGGCCATCGCTAAATCGACAAATTTTGGTAGTGTCTTACTTACATATAAATGGTCGATAGTCACCGGTATTGACATCATGCATTGTCCTGCAATAAATAAGAAAATCTAAATAGGTTATATGGAAGCAAAGGTAGTCATCAACATGACTTGACTGGTAACTCTTATTTACATATAAACAGTCGATAGTCACCGGTATTGACAACATGCATTGTCCTGCATGAAATAAAGAAAGTTGAAGAGGTTATATGGAAGCAAAGGTAATAAATATGTTTTATTTCATTACTTATTAGACATAAGTAACTCAAGTACCTTATATGTGATTAGTTTTGTGGGAGCAAATACGTGTCCGGGCACAAATAAAAATATATATAATATAATATACGTGTGTTACGCATTGTGCAATTGTTAGTATTATTTGTTTAGTAAACATAACGTAAAATATAATTATAATCTATATAATCTAGTGACATTGCACACACAATACATGAGCAACACGTTTTACAAATATTATACTATTTTATAAAGCAAAAAAACATAACAAAAATAATTGAAAAATTAATATATTTTGATATAACTTTTGATTTTAGAAATGTTGATAGTTGACAAAGAAAGCAATCAAACAAACTTATTAAACACGAAAATCTAATTTAAAAATTTTGTTTGAATATGATTATAAACGATAAGTAACAAACGTTGACAATTTAAATCCTAAACAAATTTGTTTGAATATGATTATTTTAAAAAATTGGATACATAAATAAAAAAAATAATATTAAATTTATTGCATGTGCAACACATTATTTTTATTTAAATAAAAATATCTATAATATTTAAGTATGAATTTGGTAGATCGTTATATCAAGATCTACTAAATATTTTTTAAATGTGAATAACTCGAATAATATCAAATTGTGAATAATTCGAATAATATTAAATCTTATACTTAAAAAATTTCAAAAATAATATTTGAGAAATTTGAAGCATATTGTTACGTATTTTTTTTTCTTCTCTTCTTTCTATTCTTCATGTGGTAGACAAACCAAAAAAAAAACTAAAAGAGAGAACAGTTAGAAAATTGATCAAAATAAATAAAATTGAAACATCTTGGACAAATTTTGTACAATTAATCTTTATAAAAAATTTGGGGTACTTTGAACAATAATCATGATATTTATTTCGTTGAATTGTTTAGTGATCTCTCTGAAATAAAATGCATGTGACTATACGAAATAAAATATCATTCTTTCAAATTTAATTACAACATGTACTGATCGTACAAAAAATTAAATCATGCCTAATTGGTTTTATTATCTACACAGTATAAGAATCAACCAAAGTTAATTATGTTAGGGATCACAACGTCACAATAATATATCATTATATTATTTATTGACGCCAAATATATTGTTAATATTAACTATACACAATAAAACATCGTTTCAAATAATTGGCTTACATTCTCAAAATCCGACATGTGATAACCCAACCTTCAGCCTCAACTCAATGGTTCCTTCATACTTACAAATTCTATTAAATTGCATGTTCAAAATATGCAAGGACTATACCATGATAAATAAATAATACATGAAGCATTCATGTCAACTTTATTCACAAAGCAATCCTCATTCCCATATCCAAAAGCTATTAAAAATACAAACAAATCTCAGATAGGAGTCATAGTATGTAGCAAAATAAAAAGGTATATGAAGAAATATGAACACATCCAACCAATTTTTTGTATAAAATAAAGTACTAACCTTGGTTTGGAAGAAACCAGCAAAGAAAAAGAAAGGAGAGCAGGAAAAAAAAAGAGTGGAGGGGACGGAAGAGAGCGGAGGAAAGGAAAGAGAGAGTAGGAGACAGATTGCGGTTATACCACATTTTAGTTAGTTATTAGGAGGTTTAAATGAATAGGTAGCTAAATTACATTTTTGTCCATAAATAATGAAACTTGTAAATAAGAAAGTTTTATTAGAAATATATTAATCATATACCCCTACTATTCCAATTATATAATAGTATAGATTGTGAATAATTCGAATAATATTAAATCTTATACTTAAAAATTTCATAAATAATATTTGAGAAATTTGAAGCATATTGTTACGTATTTTTATTTTATTTTCTTCTCTTCTTTCTATTCTTCATGTGGTAGACAAACCCAAAAAAAAAAAACTAAAAAGAAGAACAGTTAGAAAATTGATCAAAATAAACAAAATTGAAACATCTTGGACAAATTTTGTACTATTAATCTTTATAAAAATTTGAAGTACTTTGAACAATAATCATGATATTTATTTCTTTGAATTGTTTAGTGATCTCTCTGAAATAAAATGCATGTGACTATACGAAATAAAAATATCATTCTTTCAAATTTAATTTCAACATGTACTGATCGTACAAAAAATTAAATCATGCCTACGTGGTTGTATTATCTACACAGTATAAGAATCAATCAAAGTTAATTATGTTAGGGATCACAACGTCACAATAATATATCATTATATTATTTATTGACGCCAAATATATCGTTAATATTAACTATACACAATAAAACATCGTTTCAAATAATTGGCTTACATTCTCAAAATCCGACATGATAACCCAACCTTTAGCCTCAACCCAATGGTTCCTTCATATTTACAAACTCTATTAAATTGCATGTTCAAAATATGCAAGGACTATACCATGATAAAAATAATACCTGAAGCATTCATGTCAACTTTATTCACAAAGCAATCCTCATTCCCATATCCAAAAGCTATTAAAAATACAAACAAATTTCAGATAGGAGTCATAGTATGTAGCAAATAAAAAGGTATATGAAGAAATATGAACACATCCAACCAATTTTTTGTATAAAATAAAGTACTAACCTTGGTTTGGAAGAAACCAGCAAAGAAAAAGAAAGGAGATCAGGAAAAAAAAAGCAGAGGGGACGAAAGAGAGCGGAGAAAGGAAAGAGAGAGAGTAGGAGATAGATTGCGGTTATTCCACATTTTAGTTAGTTATTAGGAGGTTTAAATGAATAGGTAGCTAAATTACATTTTTGTCCATAAATAATGAAACTTGTAAATAAGAAAGTTTTTATAAATATATATAACCATACCCCTACTATTCCAATTATATAATAGTATAGATTATTTTCCTTTGAAAAATTGTTATTTTAATCAAAAAAAATTCGGTATTTGAAAAAACCAAAAGAAATGGGAGGAAAAGTGAATCATTAGAGGATAAAAAATGAATCATTTGGTTGGTGAGAGGAACCACTTTCTCTTATATTTTTTCTTCTCTTGGAAATCAATTTTTTTCTCCTTATTTTTTTTGGCTTCCAAACAAGGAAAAGAAATTAATTTTCTTTTTCAAGGCTCCAATTTTGTGAAATAAACGTAGTCTTAACTCTTAAGGTATGTGGTGAGAGAAATTATCAAAAAGTGTAAAGCATGTCAAAACGAAAGAAATCAACAAATCAAAAGGAATCATATGCGATGAACAACAATTAATGAACAATGTAAAACGAGGAGAAATGCTCAAACTACTATAGTGAAACTTGTCATGGCTTGCCAAAAGGAATAATGTGGTTATAAACGAAATGCGTTAGTACAATATCTCAGATCATTTCCTTCTGTTGACTACCACAAGGTGCAGTGTTAGTTGCTCTTTTATTCTCTTCATTGTGAAAATTAAAGTGCATTAAATGGTTGTCAACAATCCATTGTTAAGAGTGAATGACACATTAATATCAATCGTCTCTTGTGCGTCATCATTGTTTCCAGATCATATTTGGATGTCCACAAATAAAAATAGAAAAATTTTGACTTACCTCTCACTTGATTTATCTCAATTCAAATATACTCCACAGTTTTGCAAAAATGTATAGTACTTTCATTTTGGATGAAAACCGTAAAAAAAAAAGGGACCAAAATGTCCTTGGCTCATTCCTTTTTTTCTTTCCTCTCCCTCCGTCTCCCGCGGCCGCCGCGCCCACCCCCTTGCCCCCCCCCCCCCCCCCTCCCCGCCTCTGCCGTCGCCGCTCCCCCCTCCCCGCCTCTGCCGTCTACTGCTACCGCCGCCACCGCCGGAGGCGGGGAGGGGAAGAGCGGGGGGTGGTCGCGGGGGAGAAAAGAAAGAAGAAAGAGGAAGGAGCAAAGGCACTTTGGTCCCAAAAAAAAAATGACGGTTTCCGTCCAAAATGGAGGATACTATATATTTTTGCAAAACTGTGGGGTGCACATTGAATTGGGATAAATCAAGTGGGTGATAAGTCAAAATTTCTCATAAAAATATAGGGTTACTTAGTAAGAGCATTATTAGTAGATTGTGTTCAGAATCTTTATGTTGAGACCCAAGATTGTAAACAATGATAAAATGAACTTTGATTCCAGATATTGTTTGTAAAAAATTAATGTGAAAAATAATAATAATAGAAATCTAGAATGGACTCAAAATTGGGACTTATTATTCTAGAAAATGATTTTCTACATGCTCAATATAGAAATTCTTAGGCCTAACCTATAGCTCATGTGGCTGGATTGGACCTGAAAATATATAACTTGAAACCTACCATGGATCTTACTATTCTAGAAATGAGCTCCTACATTCTAAATATAGAATATAGAAATTGGGATGGGCGTTACTAATGATGCTCTAACAAGGTTTCACATATCAACTTATGGTTTGAATTTTCAAGATGTCGGACGTTAGTGTTTGGGGTCTTAAAATCACTGTTCATGCTAAAGAAAAAAAAAAGGAAATAAAATTAGTACTTTCAATGTCAGTAAAATTTACGTATCTCATCCATATTACAAGTTCTTATTTTGAATTTTTATTAAAATTTCTGGAGTCGAATTGGTATCAATATGGACGCCCTTTTAGCTTAGGGGCTGTTTGGAAGCCAGGGAGTGGATGAAAGTGGAGTGAAAATTTCACTTTTAGGGGCTGTTTGGAAGCCAGGGAGTGGATGAAAGTGGAGTGAAAATTTCACTTTTAGCTGAAAGTGAACTTGGTCTCTGCGTTTGGATCACATTGCAATTGTGAAGTAAGTGTCTACTCTCAGGGTTGTCAGAGTTGCTGACCCGGATTTCGAACACCAAATTTAATTGCATCAAAAAAGTGATGCAAGTGTGCTGCAAGTGAAATTTTTGGTCTCTCTCATCACCTCCTTCTTCTTCTTCTTCTGATGAAATAGCGAGACGAAGGAGGCTGTCCTCGATGGGAGCCCGCCACTACACGAGCACGGCGGCGAGACGAAGTCGACCGTCGTCCGTCGACGGGAGGCCGTCCTCGATGGGAGCCCACCACCGCGCGAGGCGAAGGAGCTCGTCATATCAACGGGAGGCCACGTTCACCAAAACAAACAATACAGAGCTCCGGAGAGAACTCTTGGATGGGTGGGAGAGAACTCTGGATGGGTTTGGGCGCAAACAGGAGGAAGAAGAGTACATAGGCAATTAATAAATGGATTATGGTTGGGAGCAAACATGAAGATGAAGAAAGAAGAAAAAGAAGAGAACTCTCTGGATGGGGGTGGGAGAGAACTCAGTGTGGATTGGGAGCAAACGGAAGAATATGTCAATTGATATAATTAATAGTTTTGTGAATTAATATAATTATAATATATTTAATTATAGTTATGAATTGTAACAATTAATATAGGTTTAATTTATGGTAATGTGTTTTAAATGAATTTAAAAGATTTTTGGAATTTTAATTCAATAAAAGCTAATTACAACTTGATATGTTTAATTATTAATTAGATGTAAATTAATTTGTCTTTAATATATTTTTGTTCATTTATGAGAATTTTTTATAGAAATTTTACATTCATTAATTATAACATCAACATCCACTTTCAACAACCATCCAAACAACCGAACTCATTTTTCTTCCACTTTCAACAACCATCCAAACAACGAACGTATTTTTCTTTCACTTGCAGGAGACAAAAAACTCTATCCAAACACATTTTGGAAAGTGCCACTTGCTGCAAGTCCACGGAAACTCAACTTGCTGCAAGTACCACTTTCACACTTTTAAAAGTTACATCTATCCAAACAGCCCCTTATTGTAAAATTCATAAAACTCAACAGTCAAGTGGCCCTATCATGAACTCAAATAATTCAACAAAGATAACTTATTTGAGTACATATATCTAATGAAGAATCTACTAGAGGGTCTTCTTCTTCAATTCCTTGAGTCCTTTCCGAGTTACCACTTCTTATGTCATGTTAGCTTTCTTTTTAAGAACTTGTAAACCCAAAGAAATTCAACAAAGAACAACAGTTACTCTTGAGAGTCGAATGGGAATCCTTGTTAGTTGCTATTTTTTTTTTTAGTTCATTAGGTTGACAACTTCAAATGAAGAAGATAATCACCCATTGGACTTTCTCATATCTTCAAATTTAAAAATCCAGCGTTTGACTTGTGGAATAATAGCAATTTTAATAAAAAGAAGGAATATTTAGACTCTGGATCTCAAATAAGTTTCGAAATTAGCGTTTGAATTTTTATATTACACATAATTAGTATTTGAGTCTCAAAGTGTCACAAAAATAATTAGTAACACTTTTGGTACACTTTTGATGACATTTTTGAGACATTAATGACACTTTTGAATCCAAATATTATTTATGTATAATATAAAGATCTAAACACTAATTTTAAAACTTATTTTAATCCAAAGTCTAAATCTATCTATTATACAAAACACAAAGGTTTTTGAATCCTAGGGCTGACTGTGCCAAGATAAAGAGTGGTTGGGATTTAATCTTGGGCCTCGTTTGGTTCGCGGAATGGAATGGAAATGAAATCAATTCCTTGTCATTTCCTTTCCTTTGGGAAACTTTAATTCCTATTGATTTTTCTTTCCGATGTTTGGCAATGCCAAGGAATTTGGAAAGGAAAGTGAATACTTCAATGTGGGAAAGTGATTCATTCCTTGGATGGATGGAATCACTTTTTCCCCTAATTTTCCTTCCATTGGGAATCACTTTCCTTTCCTCCTCAATTCCTTGGACGCCCAACATAGGAAAGTAATCACTTTCCTTTCCCAACCGGGAGATTCCGCGAACCAAACGAGGCCTTGGTGAATCAACGGTTGTGGAATTTTATGGGGAATCCAAAGAGTGGTTTGCACTCATAATGGTTGTGGATGAGCATTATTGAGAGTGAAATTTTATGGGGAATGAGCATTATTGAGAGTGGAGTTTTATGGGGAATCCAAAGAGTGGGTTTGCACTCATAATGATTGTGGATGAACATTATTGAAAGTGAGGTTTTATGGGAAATCCAAAGAAAATTCACATCCAGCAGTGGTTGGGATTTAATATTTTGATGAGGGCCTCATAATTATTATTGTCCGTTTAAAATTGGGGGTCCAAAATTTGAGGAAAAATACCTTAAGGCCTCGTTTGGTTCGCGGAATCTCCCGGTTGGAAAAGGAAAGTGATTACTTTCCTATGTTTGGGTGACCAAGGAATTGAGGAAGAAAGGAAAGTGATTCCCAATGGAAGGAAATTAGGGGGAAAGTGATTCCATCCATCCAAGGAAGGAATCACTTTCCCACATTGAGGTATTCACTTTCCTTTCCAAATTTCTTGGCATTGCCAAACATCGGAAAGGAAAATCAATAGGAATTAAGTTTTCCAAAGGAAAGGAAATGACAAGGAATTGATTTCCTTTCCCTTTCATTCCGCGAACCAAACGAGGCCTAAATGAACCATGTCCTATGGGAGGTGGAGAAATAGCATTATTACTAACCAAACCAATTTACTTCTTCGACACCCAAACGGAACAGGAAAAATATTGGTGCTCGGCGACGCGCCACGTCTCCGGAGCCGGGAATCCGGATCTTCCTTCGGTGCGCTTTCCGCAAATGGTGGACTGACGCGTGTAGAATCTAGGGATCGCTGTACGCTGTCTGCCTCATTTAAAGTATCGGATCCGTACGCGTATAGAAGTCGTTGAGCTGTTTGAAAGAGCTAAAGAAGTAAGAAGTCAGAAAGAGCGGGTCCTTTATTGAGTAATTCATTTGTTTGCTTTTCATCAAATTTGCAAAACATGTTTTTAGTTTTCTAAAAGAGGTTTTGACTATTTTAGAAATAGTTCATAAGGATTAATTAAACCATACTAGGCAAGGAAACAACAGTATATAGGTAAAGTATTAGTAAATATTGGTAAATATTGCCAACATAAAATGAATATTTATATTATACTAGGGCATATTAATGGCGGCCTAGTATTTTTGAACTTAGTAGTTTTCATGGTAAATAAATGGCTTGTGTCAACAACACATTTGTAACGACTGACTAAGACTAGATTTGTGTGTTGTACGAGTTTTTCAAAAAACGAAAACTATATATTTCTGAAAAAATGACAAAAAAATAAACAAGCTCTCACGAAATAAGTAAAGTCTTGTATTATTAAACGTCTATTATTGCGTTAAAAATGACATAGTAAGCTACTAAGTCTAAACTAAGAATTATAGTTACGTACAGCTATAGTTGGTTAGACAAAGAAAATCTTTTTCACAACTTTTACGATCAAAAGTTACTTTCAGTAGAATGCGATCCGAATAATATTGTTTTTTTTTGAGGGAAAAATAATATTAGTTAAAACAACAATTTTGTGACTTCTATGGATTCGAATTATGAATAAATTTTCACACATAAACTTACTATTAGATTCAGATAATATAAAAAAAATCGTATCTTATCATTAAATTTATATAGTATATAGACTTTACTATAATATATTCTTAGTTATTGA
>JANAVB010025668.1:0-44175 GCA_029216955.1 Iris pallida | reverse complement strand
GACAACCAAAAACTTTAAAATATGAAACATTTGGAGTTCTACCAAACCAAAGCTCATAGGGTTTTTTCGTAATAGGTCGAATGAGCACCCTATTTAAAATATGGCACGCTGTACTGACAGCTTCAGCCCAAAAATATTTCGGAAGTAAAATTTATTCAACATGACTCTAGCCATATCGCCAAGAGTCCTATTCTTCCGCTCCACAATACCATTTTGTTGAGGAGTTCTAGGACAAGAAAACTCATGATCAAAACCATTTAAATCACAGAACTTTTCAAAATCAGTATTTTCGAATTCGCCTCCATGATCACTTCGGATTCGAGTAATCATGTAGCCTTTTTCGTTTTGAACCTTTTTAGCAAAATTTTGAAAACAGAAATGGCATCACTTTTGTTTGTAAGGAAGAAAACCCAAGTGAATCTAGAAAAATCATCTACTATAACAAAAGCATAGAGTTTTCCACCAAGACTGGCTACTCTACTAGGACCAAATAAGTCCATGTGAAGTAATTGTAAGGGTCTAGCAGTACTACAGTGTTTATGGAATGAAATGAGGACTTGGTTGCCTTATTTAACTCACATTCGGCACAAACTGTGTCCTTTTGAATGTGATGTCGGACAAGCCTCTTACTAGCTTCTTAGTCGATAGCCTGGATATAGTATCCATGTTGGCATGACCAAGACGCTGGTGCCATAATAATCTCTCATCCTTGTGGGCGTAGAGGCATCTCCCTGCACTGTTAGTATCTCTAGAAAGATAGAAAATGTAAATGTTATCCTCTCTTATCCCTTCAAAAGCTATGTCTCCCGTTGACCTATCATAAATGTAGCATTTGTTTTGTCCAAAGTTAATATCATATTCATGATCAGCAAGGTGACTTATGCTGAGCAGGTTATGCTTTAACTCGGTCACTAGGCAGACATCCTTTATTACAGGAGAAGGAGGATGACCAATAGTACCATTGTCTATAATATACCCTTTTAGGTTGTTGCCGAAGGATACATACCCTTCCCTCTTCATCGATAGTGATGCGAAAAGATTTACGTCTCCCGTCATATGTCGCGAGCATCCACTATCGAGAATCCACTTACTTTCAGTTGAGGAGGGAAGGTCCACCTACATCAAGAGTAGATGTGACCTTTGGTACCTAAGTTTTTGTGGGTCCTGAAATGTTAGTTTTTGGCACCCATGCATATAGATTTATATCTACTAATCTCCTAATTCTACATTGTGGTGAGATGTGTCCATGTAATCCACAATAGGTGCAAGTAGCATGCCTATTTGTATTGGGAGCATGTTGATGATATCTATATGTAGCATGGTGAGAGTAGTGTGAAGCAGCAGGATAGGGACTATACATGGCAGCAGAATGATGGTTATGTCTATATGCAGCATGGTGATGGTTATATCTATGTGTAGCATGATGATTTTGTGTAGCAGTATAATGATAGTTATGAGAATAATTTCTATGTGCATGTGCTGTATGGAAGTGCGTGTACATGTAGGCATGTTTGTGTGCTGCAGGTGGATGACGTGTTTGACTATTTTGAGTAGTCTTGTGCTTTGTGTGTGTCTTATGTGATTGGGTTTGAGGTTGAGCAACCTGTTTTCTCAATCTAATATCTAATTTCTTAGAGGCAGCATGCAGTTTATTACACTTAGCATTCAAACCATCGATTTTAGCAATAGAGATATTGTGTCTCTTCTTTTCTTCAGCAAGCTCAGTGTTGAGTGCTGTGATCTCATGTGTTTGCTTTCCAATACATGTTTCGGCATCATGTAGGCTTAGCTTAAGCTTAGATACCTCATTAGTGTCTTCCGTGGGTGGAGTGTCTCTAACATTATCAAGCAAAGAAGAAAGTTTTTGAATCTCGACTTCATAGCTTTTGATTTTCTCCTTGGCATGCTTATATTTACTAATGACTTTCTTGTGGTCATTTAGCAAATCATTGAATGCATTGCCAAGTTCATCAAAAGTGAAGTCATCGAGAGTATCGCTAGTTACCTTATCGGATGTTGCCATTAGGCATACATTGGCGGTGTCTTGAGGGGAGTCCTTTTCATCCTCGGAGTCACTAGCTTCGCTTTCATGCCAAATGCTTGTGTTGGCATATTTTCTTGAGGAAGACTTCTTATAGGGCTTCTCATATCGGTTGCTTTTCTTTGCGAATGGACAGTCTTTTCGGACGTGTCCAGTCTTCTTGCAGCCGTAGCATGTTGACACTTCTTCGTCATCTTCTTGTTGTTCATTCTTTCTTCGATTGAAGCGAAGGAACTTCTTGAAGTTGCGGACAAGGAGAGCTTGATCATCACCTTCCGAATTGTCGTCATCAGTCTCTTCAGGATCAGCCCTTCGACGATGAGCTTTAAGGGCAATCTCTTTTGACTTTGGAGCAGGTTCTTCGAAGTCTTTGAGGTCAAGCTCGTGAGTCATTAGCTTTCCCATCAAAGTCTCCATAGACATTGTGGTGAGATCATTGCCTTCTATGATAGTTGTTACCTTAGGGTTCCAAATTTTCGGTAGCCCCCTAAGTAACTTGCGGATCTTCTCGTGATTTGTATATTGTTTGCCGAGAGATGACAAGGGGTTGATGACGTCGAGGAATCTTGTAAACATTTGTGTGTTTGTCTCATTAGGCTTCATCTTGAACGCCTCATATTCTTGAGCGAGACGACTTATTTTCGACTCCTTGACTTGGGTGGTTCCTTCATGCGTCACTTCTAGAAGTCTCCATACTTCGTGAGAGGTGGTGCATGTTGAGACCCTGTTAAACTCATTCCTGTCTATTGCACAAAATAAAGCATTAATAGCTCTCGCGTCTAGACTCGCCTGTTTCTTTTCCTCGTCAGAATATTTGTCGTGGGGTTTCTCAACGAGATCTCCATTGACAACCATCCTGGCGGACTTTTTGTAACCATCGGTAACAATGGTCCACAGGTCGAAGTCTAGCGACTTGAGATAAAAACTCATCCTTATTTTCCAATATGTGTAGTTTGTTCCATCAAATAGGGGAGGCCTATGAGTGGACTGCCCCTTCACCATGATTGGAAAACATGGGTTGTGTGGTTGCCATGGATCAGCTCTAGGATGTTAGTCCTTGTTGAGAGAACAGCGCTCTGATACCAATTGAAGAACAAGTAGGCAACTCTAGAGGGGGGTGAATAGAGTTTATGACAAAAATATCCAATTAGAAATTAAACTCTTTCACCAACAGTAAATAATCAGAGTAAATGCGAAAATTATAAATAGCGAGAAAGCATACGCAAACACAGCCGATTTTAACCTGGTTTCCCTCGTGGAGGACTAGTCCAGGCCTGAGAACTCTAGCTCAGGATTAAATCCACTATTTATGAAATAATAGTTACACCCTGTGCCTTTTCTTCAGAAGAGCATGTCAACTTCTTACAGAGATCGCAGTGGCGATGCTTGGAATTTTCCAAGCGACTTTTGAACTCTTGCACAAACTCCTAACTGAAAAGCACTGAGCACTTTGAGGCTTAGGGAGCTTGTGGCTAGTAGATGAGAAGGGTAAGGCTTGTATAAGGCTTTAGAGAGAAGAGAAGATTGGATGATTGAAAAAGTGAGAATTCAAGGCCTATTTATAGGGTTCTGGATAGGCAGAATTCGGCCAGAATTCTGGGTCAAGAATTCAAATTTTGGCCGTTGGACAACTAGCATACAACAAACCCTAAAAATTAGGGTCCTGGATTTTAGGGGACAGAATTCGGCCCGAACTCTGTGTGGAGGCAGAGTTCGGCCCGAACTCTGTCTCCAGAAGACAGAATTGGTCCAGTGGGCTGTATGGGCTAGTTTGGTTTGGTAGAGCTTTTGGTTTGTGGTATAGGTATAGGTAAAGGTCCAAATTGCTCAGTGCAACTCAGTTTACATTTATCTAGACTCAAGAAAAGTGTAAAATACAGACTCGAAACAGTACGCTGCAGGTACGAGCCATAGTCCGTCTTGTACTGAGTTCAGTCTTGATGTGTCATATTGAATTATGACAAGTATCATATCGTCAAGTTTATCAATATTTAGTTGACTGTGATTTTGTGTCAACAGAAATTGTACGAACGAATTCAAGTTAGCACGTAGAATCAGTAGCACGATTTCGAAGTACGAATTGAGAATACGAGAATGGATATAAGGAATTGGAGATGGTGTCGCTCGGGATGATAGTTAGCTAGATCCAACGGGATGGATCTTGATGCGTGCGAGACTTGATTTATATTCGAGTTCAGATAATAACAGTGCTTACTACAAATTGGAGTTTACGAGAAAAAAAGATGTTCAGGTTATGAATATCGACGATGGTATTGAGACGTATCAAAGACGACATACAATAACTCGGGGATACTCTGATCAAATGAACAAGAATTATGTTGAGCATTGTTGCTGGAGGAATAAGATGCAAGTTAAGTTGATGTTGGTTCAGATGAAACGAAAGTGTTTTGATTGTTTCGACGATAACCACAATGTTGATGTTCTTGTCTTGTGCGAGCGCAACTCCAGCATCGCACATGTGTCATATCGGATTAGGGCGATCATTCCGCGTGAGCGCTGTCATGGTGATTCATGCGGTGGGGACGGTCGAACTCGCAAGACGTGGCAAATTGGATTTGACTTGTGGTTTGACGCGAAGGTGAATTCGAGGATGGTTGCGATGAGTATAGGGCGTGTCGAATCCTGACCGTAGATAGATAGACTCGTACCCGAGGCGAACAAATATTGCTCGGTTAGCGATATTGTTGACGGTAGTGCATGAGTGTTTCGGATAGTAACGGCGCATCAGTTGTGAGGAAAGATGAGACACGTGAATTTGAAGAATTATGTCGGATTGGGTAAAGTCCCATAGGAATTGTTGGGAATTGATTTGGCTCCGAGATAGAATATAGCATGGTTCGTAGTAACTGTCCCTCGTTGATGATCTTCAATTATCGAGCGTAGTTTCGGGGCCGTTGACCCTAGACTTGACCGCCAAATCAAAGTAAATGGCGGGGACCGTAGGACGACCCTAATGAAGTCGCATAAGAAATTGCGTCGAGGATAAATGATGATGTAAGTGCATGTTGAGGATAAGTCTAAGCGATTGAGTACCATGTTCGAAAAGTTAGCGAATGGCCTTCGGCTAGAACGATACACTCAAAGATTGATGATCGATCGAATGAGTACGTAAATAGACTTGGTCGGTCGACGATCGGATAGATAGATGGACGGACTTAACGTAGCGACGTGTATGGACGATTGTGAGAAATCGTGCCACGTACGAGTATGAGGGATAGGGAAACGACCCTAGAGATTTTGCCATAGAACCTGACTCAGTTAACGGTTAGATTCGCGTACGTTAAGTAAACGATCTATGTTGCGAAACGAACTGGTGGGATTGATTTGAAATTTGAGTAAAGGATTCGTACGTGATCGAGAATCGGGTATGAATACGTAAGAGACCTTGGGTCGGAAAGATTGTTGCCTTTGAGCATCGCAGACTCAAGTTGACCTCTCGTGTCGGATAGAATTAAGCTCGATATCTGGATAAGTTGCCTAGCGGGTGTAGCCCCAGACGCGTAAGGGATAGTTTGAGAACGTAAAAAGTTTTGCGAATCCATATGGCCGTGACGAAACTTGGGCTTGTTGAACTTACTTCATGCCATTGAGACGGGATTTCAGAATTTGTTGCGATCGGATGCGCAACGGCTTGACGGGGTGCATAGAATCGACAGTCCATACGAAACCTACAAAATGAGATATGCGATTTTGAATCGCATCGTTTGCCGTGACTTTTGTCAAATGACCACGTGTGCATCGAATATGCATAGGCGATAGAGTTGCGAGAATAAACACTAGAGACCAAGTCCGATCGAAAGTACGAGATAGCTGATGCTTGAGGATTTAAGTTGAGCCTGTTAGCTTTGTCCCGATATCCTATAACTGAACTTGGTTGAAATGCATATATTGGTGGCACGCCTAAAATATGTGTATGATCCAAACTAAGTTGTTTGATTCAAACGATAGCGGCGCGAGATCGTGAAACGATCTAGAGAAACACTTGGATTGAGTGTTGGTTTCGGTTCGAGGATGAACCTTGTTTTGAGTGGTATATTATGTAATGCCCCGCTCCGCATGGTGCATTACGATGAGTCGTTGGCTCAAAGAGTTGCGTTGACCCGATGAAGTATCGATGCAAGAGTTTAGTTGGCCGAAGGAATGCTGGAGTCGATTCGAATCTATAAGTTGAAGCAATGCAAAGCATAAGTCCGATTCGAAGAAATATCGATTTTATTTGAATTCGTGTACAGGCTATGCTTTTACACTGGACGATAAGAGGTCGACTTTTTGCCTTATTCACAAAAGTGTCCGCAAAACCAAATCGTCGCCAATGCAACGAATTGTGGCATAGGCACGGTAGGCCGAATCAATCGAGTAGCTCAACGGAATGACTAAGTTAGAAGAGTTAGCCGTGCAACCAAGTTATGGAATCGAGCCGCATCAGCTCAGCGGGACGACAAGACGTATCGACTTAAGGTGGACGGGTTCTTGACTCTCTCTCCCTACTCCTTCACGTCTAATAATAATGTATATCTTGTATGCGATTGTGGCTATTGAGTTAGCGAGCGTGGCTTGAACGATTAAAGGTCTTAGTGTGTGTCGAATATTAAGATAGAACATTGAACAATTGAGGCAACGTGCATCAGGTGCACGAGTCGCGATAGGACATTATAATGCTAGAACATTGAAAGACAATATCGAGATGTGCATCAAGTGCAAGACTCGGAAGAACATTGAACACTAAGACATAGAACATGGAAATACGGTATCGAGCCGTGCATCGAATGCACGACTCGAAGGAAAGAGGATATGTGTCAGAGTGTATGTATGTGCACGGGGCTCATATAAGATAGCTTCGTTACGAAGAGAACATTTGTGACACGAATGTTGTGATGGAACTGTCGAATGTGGCACGGTGCCTTCGAGATGGCAGGGACCTTTGGGTCGATTTATGAGGAATACTAAGTCGGGGCACGTACCGATGGACTTGGATGTATGGCCCGTGCACGGGCGTGCTTCCCTCGAACGTAGGATCACCGGGACCGTTCTGCCGCGGAGGGAATTAAGGGGTATTAGTGGTGCACTTAATTCAGACGAGTTGTGCCTCCTATTGATGTGATAAGCCACAATACCAGTAAGTTTAGGATCCTTTGAGTAGTGTGCTAGCAACCCGTGCCAAAGCGATCGCCAGCTTACAAGTTAAGGTTCCCGTCCATTACGGCGCAGAACGTCGTGACCTTCATATAGATAGGACCGGTAGGCTAAGACAAGCATTGGGTGCAGGCGCAGAGCCTGCCACCCTTATGCTTATGTTAAGTTTAATTGGTTGGCTGCATCAATTGTATGATTGGTTATGCAAAGTTCTAACCATTGCAAGCTAGACAAAACGGGACGAAGATGGGCACAATCACTATAATTATGTCCATATTATGTCTAACTGTATCTGTTGCAGGGACACGGTAGTGGACACATTTATAATTCAGTTGCTATCGATAACATGCTTTTATGCTTTGAACCATGCCATGAAACTGATTCTAAGGCTAAGTAGAAAGATCACCAAATAAGATGCATGCTTCACTAAATTTACTTAGTGTTGGTTTGGGTGCGAGTGGGTCTTGATCAGTGCAGCGAGGACGAAAGCACTAATCCCCCGCTAGTTTGCTTGCAGGTTCAGGATACGTTCGGCTCGGGGCGGGGCTTGGCTTGGATGCGCCGAGGCATGGAGTCCTTAGCGTATCGAGGCGAGCTACCGCATTGGCGTTTGGACTTGCAACATGAAGATGTTCGGCCGAAGACTACTTGTTGGCTATAAAGAGGCATAATGTATGGAACAATGTAATCCTTTGTGAGCTAGAGAGATCATGAGCGTTGTAGTTGGCATATTCAGTTGGGCTATTCAAAGCCTTGTAATCTTCAGTTCATTACTAATAAAAGAGATTCTTATTGTATACTCTGTTTTCTTCCGCTGCTTAAGCTATCAATTTGAGATAAACTTATGTGAACCTGTTATCTTGCCTTGCACGAGCGCAACTCCAGGTTCGTGCGGCATCACGCTCCAGCAAGGACGATGATTCGGGTGAAATCTAGCGAGGACGAGCGATTTTTCGGATCGGGAAGTGACAGTTTTTGCGAAACCGGGACGTGAGATAATTAGCAGACAATTTATTTTTGTTCTCCCTTCTTCCTCATAATTTCTGAAGAACACTTCTAGTCGATCTCTGACTACAATATCTTATAAACACGAAGTTTTATCACACTAAGGCCCACGATCGTCCAACCATCCTTACAAGATATGAGTAAATATTATCTAAATTTTATTTTATGATATATTTTTTTTTTCTCTTTTTAAAATTTTTTAAGAGAGAACATACTTTTTTTCCTTAAAATAAATCCTTCGGATCTATAAGTCCGCTATGATTTTCTAAATATACAGTTCATTTGGACCTATCAACAAAAAATTAATTTTTAAACCCTCTTGGAACATTAGCCAATATCTGTGTGGCTTATAAAAACTGTAAAACCTAAAATTTGGATAATTATTTAAATTGGAAATTTGCAAGGGTTGTTTGGCTTTTAACTCCATTAGTATAATTTTAGATTAATATTAGTTATTATATTTAGTATTATTACTACTATATATAAGTTTGGTTAATAATTTACAATTTTATTGTTGGAATCGATTGATTTATAGCTTTAATTTAGAGCATTGTTTGATTAATTAAATTGAGCCCATTTCCTTCTTTTAAGTCATTTAATTCATAAGCATTTCTTCCTAAGTCCACTACCCAAGCCCAAACCCATTTAACCCACTCACTCGTTCAACCCAAATCCCAACACCTCACCACCACTCACGGACCCCACTACCCGTCCTTTTCTCTTCCCTCAGGTACCAATAAAAGAAACCTACAGAACTTTTCTCCTGAACCATTTCTCCCTCACAAAAACCTTCACATATCTCCCTCCTCACTCCACCATTCCCCGAACCGATTGCGCCACCACGCTCCACGTTCCACTCCGCTCCTACGGACACCTTTCAAGGCCATTCCCCGCGCACTCCGAACCTAGCGTCTCCAGCGCTCCCCACGTCCGTGCTCGACCACGCGCACGCCCCGGCGCTGCCGCCCGTGTCCGCGCCCCCGTTCCGACATAGTCCGCGCCGTTGTCTGACCCCGTCGGTACTTCCCCGGCTTTCCGGTGTTCCGATCACCCTTCGTGCGCCGATCCGAGTCCGAGGCCGAAGCTACACTTCGGTTCTCCTTAATCAGACAACCAGTAGGTCCTTCTGACAGAAATTTTCTATTTCACATCATAGAAATTAGGCAGAAACCTGTAGGCTTAGTCCGACCAAGTTGACAGAATAAAACTTTGTCAACTTTGGAATAATTAGTTAATGATTAATGTTAATTAGTGTTAATTGTGAAAATTAGTATAATTGGTTAATTATGTTTAGTTAATTAGTTAATAATAATGGTTGATCTAATTAAATAATTATGGTGTAGTAATTAAATAAATGATTGTGTGTTAATAGGTATAAATTGTTAATTAGGCCGTAAATCACTAATAAAAATCGTTTTCACAAAATTTAAATTTTGGAAGAATTAATTATTATGGATAATTAAATTAGTATTCTATTAAATAATGTTTTACAAGAATTATTAGTTAAATAGTTTCTTACAAATTATATTAAAAAATAATAGAGTTTTTGTATATGTAGAAAAATGTTAAATAATATGGTTTATAAAATATTTTTTTTAGATATATGAATATGTTTTCAAAATACTGTTTATAAATAAAATAATATAATTTTAGAATAAATTGTTTAATTAAAAGATTGTAATGATTTATTAATAATATTATTCTCAAAATAGTTACTATTATTAAATGAACATATTTTGGGTAACTAATAGATAAATAGTTTATTATAAATTTTTATCAAAGATTAAAATAGTTATTTTATCACTTATAAATTAGTATTTCGGTTACTTAGCATTTTAGAATAAATAATTGAGCGTTAGTTTAATAATTATTGGTTTATTAATAAAAATGAACTAGGACCCTTAGAATGGTTTCTAAACTGGACTTTAATTAATGTAGGTTTCAAGACCTAAGTCTGAGGACGTATTTCCTGTCTCCACCTACATCAAAATCAAGGCAAGTTTCATAATATTCAAAACTCGTATTTTAATTGATGATTAAATGTACTGCATTATTAGGAACATTGTATCAACACTTGACTCACGGGATCCCTCTCGGATCCAATTGATTGCTTCATTGACTTATTGACTTGGAATTGGGAAGTAGTGTTAGCGCCTGTGACCAAAGTCCATGTTACCATTCTTGATTATCTCGCGCTAACCCCTATTGTACAGGGGGTTGAGCCGTACCGTATGCTAGCATTAGGCATAATGCTAGTATACATTTTGCATTTTACAGGCGGTCACATGTGGCTACATACTCAAAACACTATTGCTGATTGTAGATTGCATCACTATTGTTTCCTTGAGATTTTACTGCTTCATTGATTCATTTTTATTATTTAGAAAATCTAAATAATGTTTTAAAAATTGCTTCTTGCATCTTTTAATTATTTATTAAAATGCTAGAATTGGATATATGTTTCTTGCTCCTCTTTTGACGGGAGACCAACATTTTTAGGTGACTACGATGACGAGAAGGTGCCCTTTAGTACCTATTATGGACCTGACTTGAGCTCTGAGGAGTTAGTTGAACCCAACCAGGAGGTCCAAGAACACCAGTAGTGTTGCAGTTTAGTTTCCTTTGTTTAAGAAGTTGTAATAAATGACTAGTTGTAATAACTTAAATATTTTCTTGCTTGTGTGGTTGATTTCAGTTAGACTTTCAGTTCTAAATGTTTTAATAATTTTTTTTAAATTCCCGCATTTTAGAATGTTGTGCATTGTGTTACTACTGATTGATACAGCTTACTGCCGCCGTCTCACAACGGTGCATGTTGGATATGATCCGACTGGACCCAGAATCTTGGGATTGGGTCGTGACAAAAACTGTCCAATATTGTGTGGAAAATAGTGGCATGACAGACTGCTCGTAGTGCCCATTCTCAGTTTTGATATTATTTTGTCTATGGATTGGTTGAGATTATACCACGCAACAATAGACCATCATAGAGGATATGTGATCTTTAGATTGTCCGGGAAGTCGGAGTTCGAATTCGACAAACAAATATTGAGACCCAAATGAGATGGATGGATGGGATATAGATCCAAGCGTCATACTTATTTATTTATTTCAAAATATAATAAAAAATCTAGAATCTAGAAATTGGGGTTCCAAATTGAGTCTTAATATTTTACAAAATGAGTTCCTACATTATGAAGTTAGAAATTTGAACATTAATATTCTGTAAAATGAGTTACTACATTCTGAATGTAGAAATTTTGAAACCCAGAGTATATATAGCTCTTGCGGCTGAAACGAAATCATCAAAAAAAACTTCAATTGAATCTTACTGTTCTACAAAATGGGCTCTTCTAAATCTTGAAAGAAATTGGGATATGCCATACTATTGACGCTCTTATGGAAGCGAAGTGATACAAATGAACACTGTTGTTTCTGACCAGAGCAACAATGAGAGGAATTTTTAACACCAATATGATATTTTCAAGAGAAATTTTGAGTTGCACGCAAATTTATTTCCTCCGTCGAACGCGCGCCCTCGACCACGCTCTCCCCCCAGCTACACCCCCCAACAGCAGCGACCCCCCCCACCCTCACACCCCCACCCCCCGCCGCTGCTGCGTCCCCTGCTGCCGTGCTCCCCCGTCTGCTTCTGTTTCCGCCGCCACTACTGTTGCTAACACTGCGGGGCCCCGCCGTACCCCCCTCCCGTCGCACTTCCCCGCCGCTCTGCCGTCGTGCTCCCCCGCACGCGCTCCCCTAACCGTCGCGCCACCACCGCCGTGCTCCCCCGCTTGCTGCCCCTGCTACGGCTACTACCGCTGCTGCTGCCAATGTTGGAGAAAGTGGGGGAGAGGAGAGAAAGGGTAGTGGGGCTCCGGCTGGCCGCGGTAGTGGGGGGAGCAGGGGGCGCGTGGTGTGGAGGGAGGCATCGAAAGGGGACGCTGGGAACTTACTATTCTACAAAATGAGTTTGTACAATCTAGAATCTAGAAATTGGGATGCTCAAACCTTAGCACCTATGGGTCAGATGGCAAATAAATTGAAACTAGACAACTAGACTATTCTACAAAATTAGCTTTAAATTCTGAATATAGAAATTAGGTCTGAGGACGAGTCTTACTAAGGATGCTCTTAGGAAGGACATCCTTTTGAAAAATTTTATTTTTCTTCAAGTGCTATAAAAAAAAATTTATAACTTTTCACCCACCAACTACTCAAATTTAAACTACACACCAACTTAAAACAGCACAGAACCAAGTATTAAGCCCTTAGACCTTGTTTGGTTCACGGATTTAAGAAACCAGAAAAGAAAAGTTGTTCCTTTCCTTTATTTGGTAGCCACAAACTTGGAAATCAATTTTCTGACATGAGAAAAAATGGAGAAAATATGGTTCCACTCATGACCCAAGGGATTGATTTTCCCACCTCCTTTCCCACATTTATTACAAAAATTATGACAAAACCAACCATGTGTTATTGTTTATTTTACCATTAGCTCCTCGTATGTTGGGTCTCTTTGGATTTTTATAATGTCATTTTTATTTTAAAAGGTAAGGATATTATTGAAAATTGATGTATTTTTGCTTTCCTTTCCTGCACCAACCAAACACTGGAAATCAAATCAAATAGTCTTTTCTAGGTAATTTTCTTGTTTTACCAAACAACGGAAAGAAAATGTGATAGAAATTTTACTTCTTCATTTCCATGGAAAGTACAAGGGAATCAATTTGCCTTCCGTGAACCAAACGAGGCCTTAGCAAAGACATTCCCTGCAAACAAAAGGCCCTTGGGACCTTTCTTTTACAGTTTACCCATATCATGAGCGTTTGTTTATTTATTAATTTATCGTTTAATGGAATTGGAGGGTTAATCTATATTACAATATAATATAAAAAGTTGAACTTCAACGTAAAATTTTTTTTTCTTCTTCCAAATATAATCTTATACATGTTTATTAATTAAAAAATATTTATTATAGCTAATAGGGACAACGAGGTAATTATTGAAGGTGTCTTGTGGTCTTTCCAGAAGTGGATCTACATAGGGTCCAAGGGGGGCCACGGCCCCCCATTTAAAAAAAAAAATTGTTGATTACTATATAAAATTTTTTTTTTACAAATTTACAATATATATTGGTTTGGCCCATTAATGTATAAAGAACAAGTTACTTCAAGTGGTAGTGCTTTGGGCTTTCAATACAGAGGTTACAAGTTCAAACCTTCACCTCCAACACTTTATTAAATGTAATACAAGTTTTAGAAATCTTTTATTTATAATGTTTTGCTTCCTCTTTTGTAATAATTTAAAAATATTGTCTTTTTTTTTTCTGCTCATTCTGTTTGAATTTTAGTATATTTTTTTACTATTGAAGTCCAATTAACATGACAACTTTAAGAATTTCTATATGTAGTAGCACGATTACTCCATAATTTTAATCATGGCTCCGCCCCTATATCTACCTAAATAAAATAGTCTTGTATACATATATAAAATAATAATACTAATATAATAGTAAATATAGAATAATTATGACAGTTGTCTTTTAAGTCTTCCCAAGTAGCTTTAATAAAAACTAGAATAATTATAACAAATATCTTTCTAAATAATTTTAATAAAAAATAGAATAATTATAACAACTTTATAATAATAATAATAATAGGCTTAATTGTAATTTGATACCCTCAACTATTCATGTTTTTCAACTTGATATTCTAAACTTTTTTTTACTCGACAACTCGATACCATCAACTATTTAATATTTTTAATTTGATATCCAAAATTTTAAAAATGACAAAATTATTCCTCATTTTTACTTTTCAACAAAACTCGATACCTTTCTCCCCTTTCCTCTGCCGGCTTCCCCTCCAGCCACCACCCCACCTCTGCCCCCTCGGGGCCCCACCGCCGTCCAAAGGGTTATGTTCGTGTCTGTTCCAAGGGATTGTTGACTTGCTCTACCTAATTTTCTTTCTTCAACAACTTGCACAACTGTTCCATGATCCATCTATAATAATTTGTTAGGTGCAACAACACCTGGGCCATGGTGGTCTGATTCTTCTCTACTGCTCCCTTCCATTATCAATACGAGCAAACTTTTCTCTATCAATAGGGTTTCTGGAACAAGAGAGTTGTCCGATCCAGATGCTTCTCCACCATTTTTTCCCTCTAAACCCTAATTTTTTTCTCCATCATTTACATTAAAATCCTAATTTTTCTCTCCACAATTTTTATTCTCATCATTTAGATTCCTCACAAATAATGCATGAAAATAAATCCTAACATGTTTATTTCATTCTAATTCACAAAAAATGTATAAAAATAAACCATAAAATATATATTTTACTATATTATCAAGATGGAAATAAATCCTAACATATATTTTTTATTCGGCTATTTCGATTTTAGGACTGCCAGGAATTGTGGCAGTCCTAAAAGGGACTTGCTGTACAGCAAGTCCCTTTTAGGACTGCCACAATTCCTGACAGTCCTCAATACTTCTAGGACTGTCAGAAATTGTGACAGTCCCCTTATATAAGGTCCTTTTAGGACTGTCACAATTCCTGGCAGTTCTCAATATTTCTAGGACTGCCAGAAATTGTGACATTTATGTTGTACAACAAATTCCTTTAAGGACTGCCACAATTCCTAGCAGTCCTCAATACTTCTAGGACTGCCAGAAATTGTGGCAGTCCTAATATTTACTTGCTCAAAAATCGATTTCTTCTATAATTAGGGTTCATCCATAATTTCTTCTATTAATGAAAAAAATTGATTAATAAATTAATAGATTTGATATATTTGATAACCCAATTTCTTCTACAACTAGAATTTCATACATAAACTAGGGTTTAGAGAAAAAAATATGAGAAATTAGAAAAGAGAAAAAAAAAAAAAAAAAACAAGGGTTTGGAGAAAGAGAGATTCTTTTTGTTTTCTTTCTTCTTGTTCTTGTTCTTCTCTTTCTTCTTTCTTCTTTTTTCTTGTTCTTGGGAAAAAAGAGAAGAGAGCAAAAATAAAATAAAAAGAGTTATCTTTTATACTTAGGAATTGGATATCCCTGAGTAAATTTTTCAGTGACAAACTTGTAAATAAATGAAAGTTAAAAATTGGACAGCCCTGATCAACTTTTAATGTGCCCTTATAAAAAAATCCAACTTTAGCTTGTAAAAGCTACTCATGTCTATTACATCCCATGCTTTCGCAGATTAGACAATTACTAGTGCAATTTCACTAAATCAGATGTTTAAAATCGTTACTAATCATGACAGAATTATGCTGGATAAAGTGCAGTTAAACACTAGATTTGTCTCGTTAGCAAAATAAGACCTTTTAGAAAACTTAAGCAGTTTGCATCTCCTTAGATTGTCCGCGTGAGCAAAAAGGCTCCTATCGTCTATTAGCCGTTAGAAATGGTCGTTAATGACATTTAAAAAAAGAAAAAAAAAACTACCTGAACTATCCTCGTTCCTTCCCTACCAGCCCCCCCTCCCTTTCCCTCCGCCGGCCAGCTCCCCGACCCGCCTCCCCACTCCTCCCTCCGCTCCGCCAGCCAGTCCCCCGACCCCCCTCCTCCCCGCCCCCCTCATCCTCCTCCTCCCCGCACCCTCCTCCTCCCCCCTCCTCCTCCTCCTCCTCCCCGCGTCTCCTCCCCGCCCCGCACCACCGGAGATGGGAGGGGAGGGAAGGGGAGAGTGGGGGAGGGGTAAAATGGTCATTACAGTTCCGACTTAACACCAGTTAGCAGAAAGAAGGTAATTTGAGCATAATTGAAACAGATTGGGTTTTTCAAATCATGGAGTCTTTAATTACATTTTCGTAACATCTAAGGAGGGTTTAAATGCACTTTACCCGAACTATGCTACTAACCATGTTTCTCCGGTCCGTCCTTGTCATAACCTATATTTTTATTTTTATTATTTTTATTTATTTATATTAATATTAATTAAATTTCAAACTCTTTTAAAAAAAAATTTACCTATATTAAACTTTTGTATGTAAATCAAAAAATTTCACTTGGTCCCCATGCAAATTCAATTTTTGCTTTTTTACCTAAGGATTAGGTGGCATCCATGCATGGAGGAATTGCCAAATGGCATTCGCCCCTCGTGACAAGCTCAAGGGGGTATTTTGGTCTTTTCCTAATTACACATTTTTTTATATAATAGAGAATGAAGAATGAAAAATTCATTCTTCTCCTACTCTATTTCTAGGTACACTCTCATTCTTCTCCTTCTTTTCTTCTTCTTCCATTTCCCCATTGTCCTTCTTCTTCTTCCTTCTTTTTTTTTTCCTTCCTTTCTTTTACTGCTGCTACTACTGCACTTGCTGCGGCTGCTGCTACCGCTTAGCTTCTGCTGCTGCCGCGCGGCTGCTTGCGGGCGGGCGCCACCGCCGGCCAGCCAGCCCCCCTCCTTCTTCATCTTCTTATTCTTCTTCCGCTTCCTTTCTTCCAATTTCATTTCTCTTTCCTCTTCAATTTCCTTGATAAATAATTCTAGGTTTTGAGTTTAACCCCAAATTCTCTAATTTGTGCCCTAGGTGCTGAATTGGAGCTTTAGGAAGAACTTTCTTTAGGAAGCATACTCTAGTAGCAAGGCTCAAGGCAAGTCCTCTTTTCCTTCTCCTTTGAAAATTGTTCAATTGAGATCTTCTAATTATTGGGTTAATATAATTTAATTTACATTCTGAAATTTATGAACCTTATGACAAGTTAAAAATATAGCTTGGTTTATATTCTAGAATTTGGGAAATTCTAATAAATTCAACCATGAACTATGATATATATAAATTTATGTATTCCCTTGCTTGATATGTATGCGTATGAATTAGAGTTAAACTTGTATTATACTAGTTAATTCTGTCCATAAATGAAGTAGGTTCAAATAACATGTGCTTGCATGATAAACTAGTTTAAAGTAAATGTTTATAGGTACCTATACTTTAGGATAACCATGTACCTAGAATCTTTCAATGTCAAACCTTCCTTTGCACATTCAAGAAGTTAAAATACTTACATGGTAGCATGAGTTAATTTGACTAGTGGTAGGTGTAATTGTCGGTCGTATTAGCATAATGTCCAATTCTGTCCGCATTATAGAAATATGCTAAATTGACATGTTTGACACCATTATTTAGTCAAAATGGCCATTAGGGGCATATATATGTTAGTATGACCCTACGTCTACTTAACCTCAAATTTTAACACTCCTCTGGGACCTTTAGGAGGCAAAATGTGGATTGTAGTAAATGTAAAAATCAAATTGAACTCTTGGATTAATTTTATCATTAGCACAAGTAAACAAATTACTTAGTTTATGTTAACAATGAGAAATTACATTTGATATCTTCGCATTACTAATAAGTGTATTTCTTGAGATTTGATTGCATTTTAGGTAATGCACATTGCCATAATCGAAATAAAATTGTTTGCTTGCTAGTTTGCCTACAATGGTAAGAAAATTTATTTAAATTATATATATATAGATGTGTGTTTTCCGGTGTTGAGAGTTGCTCCACCGAAGGGGTCGGCGTACCCGGTTTTATATTTGCGTGTTGCCGGTGTTGAGGGTTGCTCCACCGAAGGGGTCGGCGTGCCCATATGATTATTTCTTTGTGTTTATTGTTCTGAAAATATTTCCAGGTCAGTAAATACAAAGGAGACTCTACCGAAATTTTTAAAAATTTCCAGAGTTAGTCTTTTTCGGAGTCCTGGCTCTTAGAATTTTAATAATAAATTCTGGACCTTAGAACCATCCATTTTCGATCTACAACATCGGGAGGATTCTTGGAAACCAATGTCCAATTAGATACCTTGAAATTTTGTCTTGGTTCCAACACTCTCTTGGACTACATTAGTTTCAGAAAGGACAAACTGTTACTTGAATGCGACTTGACTTCTAGAACTCCTGTTTGGGGGATAGTTTCTCTGGAGTCTAAAAGTCTAGAATAGGTTGCATGGGGTTTTGGGAGAGAAATCGTTGGATCACACCCGGCTGACTTCCTTGCAATATAATTTTCATTTTCGTACTGATCAGTCCCTGATACGGTGTTCGTGCGGCCGTGCGAATATCCAGGGTGAGGCTTAGCTCACTTTCTTGATCGCAATTGGACATCCAGGCCCTGAGTTTCAGCTCAGCTATCCATTTGCACATTACCCTGAGTTTTCAGCTCAGCATACTTATTAATTCATTAGATATTCAGGCCCTGAGTTCAGCTCAGCTCTCTAATGAATGGGTTCGATATTCTTGGAAAAGTCCAAGTCATACGAACTTCTTGTTATAACACATGATGCGATGACTCGACCCAGATGATTCGGAAACCACTCATGATGTTATCTTGCTTGTAATCACATCAATATGTGATAGTACAGACGGCTGGAGAATCTAAGCACCAACCCGTTTTGTACGAGCCTGATCCCGGACAAATGGGGTTATTGTTGAGATGCTAGGCGAGTGTGTGTGATCCAGAAAGTCTCTAAAATTGCATTTAGGTCTAGAAAGATCTTGTCGTGTCCTTGTGACATTAAATTGAGAATTACTTACTTTTTGACTAATATCAGGGTATGAGTTTAATTGCTCTAGATACTATATCTTGTTTCACTTGTCTTGTCATTACGTATTCATACTTCTCCTTTGGTTGAGGGCTTTCTCGTCATATTGACGACCTAGTTTTGTTCACTAGGGATTGATGAAGAGCAAGATGTGGATCAGGCGTACACTGAGAACGATCTCTATGAATGATGTGGAACGGATGGAATGTAGCTTCATTTTGAGAACATCTTCAATTATGTAAATTATGTGTTTGAAGACAATGAATCAAATATGTATAATATGTGTTTTGATGAATTCTAGACCAAGTATGTAATATTTTCTGGATAAATGAATTTCATGTCAATTGTAGAATTTCTGTGATTATGCCTTTATCTATGCCTATCCCGAACCTTACAGGCGACAATCGCAGGGTACAATTCGGTACTCATTGTACAGTTGCGTAGCCTGGGAAGAAGTATCACGTGCCACGAGTCATCTTGGGAACCGGGACGTGACAGTCCTGCCAATGCTTAACAAAAGATTAAAGTTGTCAACAAAGTTGATAGTCCTACCATAATGGAGGTCTGTTAACAAATTGACAATCCTGTAAAAGATTAAGACTGTCAAACAGTCCCGATCGAAACTCACTGTCAGTATATTAAAGCACCCAGTCATTTAGGACTGTCAGCAAACTTAACAGCCCTAAATTATGATAGGACTGTCAGCTAGTTGACAGTCCTAATTGGAACTCACTGCCAACTATATTTTGGCTCCTAATCCTTTAGAACTGTAAGAAAATTCTGAAGTTCTGCTTATATACAGGACTGTATAAAATTCTACAATCCATATATAATCCAGTACTTTAGGATTTCCTACAGTCCTATATATACTATAGGACTGTAGAAAAATTCTACAGTCCTATATATAGAATTGTAGAATTTGCCTACAATTTTGTTGGTTTGAAGTCCGATTGTCGGCTCTGTTCGATTTTTTGAAACCATAAATTTAATTTTCAGGATTCAAAAGTTCGTATATCAACCCTAAATTAGTTCTAAAACTATTTTATCTAACTATTTTAGGCATTGCTTGGAATTTGAGGAGTTGGAGAGAAAAGAAAAGAGTTCGAAAATTTGAAGAGAGAAAATAGAAATTTAAAATGAAGGTTTTGAGAGAGGGGGGGGGGGGGGGGTGTCTGGACAGCCCAAAATAAATTTGGAGCTGTTCTGAGTAAAAATTGTAAAAATATGGGTTGTCTTGAAGTAATAGGCTGTCCTAAGCAAAATATGAAGTGCCTTTAAATTTTCCTTCATAAAGTATCAGTGGTTTATCACCATTTCTGCAGTCATGGACTAGATATTATCAAAAATTTGATAACCATGTGTATATTTAGAACTGTAAAAATTTTGAAAAGTCCGAAACTACAAAATTTTAGCAGTCCTAAGCATGGCAAGAACTGATAAAATTTCTACAGGTCTGAATACACGTTGAACTGCAGAAAATGATAACCACTTTGTATAATACCTTTACGCCTCGTTTGGTTCGCGAAATCATGGGGTTACTTCCCTAAAAAAATAGAAAAAGAAAATGATTCTATCCATTCAAGCAAAGAATTACTTTTCCACATTGAAATATTCATTTTTTTCCCCCCAATTTTCTTAATATTTTCAAAAAAATAAATAAATAATTGTAATTTTTCAAAAGAAAAAAAAGGATAACAATGAATTGATTTCCTCTCCATTCCTTTCCGAACCAAACGAGGCCTTAATATTGACCTTCAATTACTATGCAATCTCTATAATAGCCTCACATCTTCTTTTTGTTTCTTTGTTCTTTTTTAACAGCCACACTCACTGTCACTGTCCTGCAACGATTCACCCCTTTCTATAGGATAGCATCATCTGTTTATAGCACAATACCTTAGCATTTACAACAAGAAAGATTGAACATGGAGTATCTTGATGCAACCTAACATACAACTCGAATTAGGACTGACAATTTTGTCCTGGTGTCCTCTACCCTAGTCGGATACCCTGCACTCTCAGGTGCCCACGGGTATCCTCTACCCTAGGAGGACAAGTCCTACCCTTACCCTCTTGGAATTAGGGTAGGGTAAGGATTTTATCCTGTTACCCTCGTGCACTTACCCGGGTATCCGCCCTACCCTTACTCTCTTGTAATTTTGTATAGTCCCACACTCCCACTGTCATAGTATTACTACTACATACTTGTAGTTTTTTGTAATTAGTTAGTACTTAGGATTAGGAGAACTACATGGTGCTTGATCCTAAGGAGTCAGGTCTAACCTTCTCCTTGGATATGCAGGCAGTCCAGGTTCCACTATATAACTGGGTTCAGCGCCTTTAGTAAAAAAAAAATCCCGCTGTTATTTCTTGTTAAGTTGTAATGATTTTTGAATGTTGTAAAAATCTTAAGTATCAAGGTGTTTACTAGCAAAAAAAATAATTTTCAATGTTAAAAAATAAAATGGCAAGGGTAATACCCTTACCCTCCCTACCCTGACCCTCAGCTACCCTGTGAGGGTAAAGGGCAAGGACGGGTAATGGGTATTGATTTTTTGGGAGAGGACTACCCTACCGTACTCTCATGACTCCCTTAGGGTATCAAAGAAATGTCAATACCCTATCCTGTCATGTCCTCTTCCTGCCCTTACCCTACCCTACCCTACCCTACCCATCGCCACCCCTAACTCGAATACTCGAGAGCATGCTTAGTTTATTATTTAATAATTATTTTGTATCGTGTGCATGGAGTATCTTGCAATTGAAGGACACGTCTAGTTCATCCATTGTAATATAATTATAATTATAATCGTAATTGAATAAATTTTATAATTAGAATTATAAATTAGATTATCATATTATAATCACACGGCACCACATATCAGCACCAGAGGCGTTCTCGAGCGTGAGTGGAAATGCGATGTACGCAAGAGAGGCTGTGACACTTGTTAGACAAGTAAAATACTGTGGTTAAATATTTGTCAAAGAGAAATATTGAGATCAGAAATTTCACATACTCAAACACGTTGTCAAATTTGGTTAATTAAACAGATTTCCACCATATTTTTTGTACCAATTTTTTAAATAATTCATATGTAACATCTTTAAAATTTTGCATGCTTAAAATTTACATACTAATTTGAACCTTAAGTATGCAAGTATTATAAGTTTATGAAAGATGCGGTATAATACAAATTTTATTTAGGTGATGGGTAAAGTGCAAAAAATCCCTCGTTAAATATGTGCGTTTTGCACTAAAAGACCCCATGCTCTTAAAATCCCCAAAAGTATGAAATATGCTCATTTTGTCCCCAAATGACAATTTTACCCCTGCCTCCCCCCTCCTTCGGCTGTGTTCGCCGGCGACGGAGGCGGAGGGGCGGGGGGGAGGGGGGGGGGGGGGGGGGCGGGGTCGGGGGGTCGTTCGCCGGCGAGGAGCAGGGGGTCGGGGGCCGGCGAGGGAGCGGGGATCGGGGCCGACGAGGGAGCGGGGGGGTCGGGGCCGGCGAAGGAGGAGGGGGGGTCGAGGCCGGCGAGGGAGGAGTAGGGGGGGTCGGGGGAGCGCTCGTCGGCGAGGAGGGTGGGGCTGGGGGCTCACCGGCGAGGGGGGGGGGGGGGTCGGGGGGGTCGGGGGGGTCGGGGGGGCTGGGGGATCGCCGGCGGGGGGGGTCGGGGGGGGGGGGGTGCTGGGGGATCGCCAGCGGGAGGGGGGGGGGGGGGGGGGGGGGGGCTGGGGGATCGCCGGCGATCGCCAGCGCCGGCGCCGTCCGGAGGGGGGAAGGGGTATTTTTGGTATAAATTTTTTAAAATTTGGTTGGAGGGGCCTAATCGAACGGATATATAATCTAAAGAGGGGTAAACTGAGAAAAAAATTCTAAAAGGTCTTTTAGTGCAAAAGGCACGTATTTAACGAGGAATTTTTTGCACTTTATCCTTTTGGTGATTGCTAACAATGGTTGCGACAACGCACGAGAACCTCGACGATGTCACTTGTGAGACTATATCAAAGGAGAGGAATTGATTGTAATGTAATTGAGATTACACAAATTTTAATATAATTGCTTGTAAAAAAAAGTTATATAATATAATCAAATTTATGATGACCTTTATATTATTCTTTACTAAATATCTGAATTAGAATTACACTCTAATGTCAATTACATTATTAATTATATTGTTCTCAACCTTGTAAAACGAACGTACCCTTATTGCGTCACCGGCCACGAGGTGACATGATTCAAGCATTACAACACTCCTTTCTCAAAGCTTTTTATATTCTTAATTTCTTTGCAAAAGTTCACCGTTACATGCTAGTCACGTATCTTCAACCAAACAATTGGGTGCAAAAGCACCAATTGAAACAGGATGGATTTCGTAGTTGTTTGGTTGAGGCATAGTTTGGTCAAGGTGATGGGTGGGCCGGTTTAGCCCGAGCCCGACCCAGGCCCGGACCGGCCCGCCCCCCATTTAGCCCGGCCCGGACCGAAAAAAGTCCGAACCGGCCCGGCCCCCAATCCCGAACGGGTCGGGTCGGGCCTCTCCCCCCCCCAGCCCGAGCCCGGCCCGGCCCGGACCGCTGCTTTTTTTTTTTTTTAAAAAAAAATGGGCCCGGCCCGAATTTGGCCCGGTTGGACCGGCCCGGCCCGGCCCGCTGGGACCGGTCCAGCCAACCGTTGGCCACAGATTTTGATTTATTATTTTTTTCTGATTTCTAACCGTTGGAGGGGGGTTCTTTTACCAAAATACCCCTCCCATATAACCGTTATTAAAACGTTGGGAGGAATATTTTGGTCATTTTTGGCCTAAAATGGCCAAAATAATCCCGAATTTTTTTTATAAATAGGCCAAAAATTCCATTTTTCAAACACAACTCATTCCTCACAATTCTCTACATTTTTCTACGGTGCTCTGGTGTTCTACTGCTTTTCCTCCCGGTGCTCTGGTGTTCTACTGCTTTTCCTCCCCGGTGCTCTGGTGCTCTACGGCTTCCCGATCTCCCTCCCAACTCCATTCCGGCTCTACGGCTTCCCGATCTTCCTCTCAATCCCTTACTTTCTTCTAGCGTAGTTTACTTTATTTTATTTTATATATGGCCGGTGAAGGTTCAAACCCACCTGATCTTGCTGGACAGACATACCAATATTTTAGTACTTTTTTTGACGGTACTGAAATTCCACCTGAGCAAGTAGCGACTAATCTGATTCCGGAGGGGTGCCAACAATCTCCTCCGGAAGTCGCTAGTACAACCCAACGTCCTGAAAAGAAAAAAAGGTCTAAATATTGGGATTATTTTACTTTAATTTTTGAAATTAATCCTGATGGTTCGCTTGTTTTAGATGCCAAGGGTGAACCGAAACCGTACAAGACGCAATGCAAGAAATGTTGCAACCAGTACTCATGGAAGAAGGGCGGTGGCACCGGGACCATATCCAGACACTACGACACTTGCTACGGGAAGGATACACTTCAAGCGTCCCAAATCCAAATAAGCTTCGGCGCCACCGGTTCTTCAATTGATAACTTTACTTACTCAGCTGCTCGGCATAAAACCGAATTAACTAAACATATTATTCGTGACGAACTTCCTTTCACGACAGGTGAAAGCGAATCTTTACGAGATTATGTATCGCTTTCTCTAAACCCCTCCTTTACTAAAGTGAGTAGGCAACAAGCTCGAAAGGAGGTTGTTCGTCTCTTTAACGAGCAGAAAGCCGCTTTGAAAGCGAAATTTCAAAATGTTAGTAAGTTGGCTATTACTTCTGCTATTTGGACTACTAAATAGAGTTATGCTTATATTTGTATTACTGCACACTATATAGATGCACAATGGATGTTGCAAAAACGCATCATCTGTCTTAAACTTATAGAATGTCCACACACGGGCACTGTAATTTCAAGTGAGATTTTAAGACACGTGCGTGAATATGATATTCACCATAAAAATTTTCTATCTCTTTGGACAATGCATCAAACAATAATGCTGCTATGTCTTCTTTGTCAGCAATTTTTCAGCCTATTTTAGAAGGTAGACTTATGCATGTTAGGTGTGCTTGCCATATAATTAACTTAGTTGTTAAAGAATGTTTAAAAATTTTTGAACCACATTTAGACACTCTGCGACAATGCTTGCTCCACCTAAACTCGTCTCCAAGTAGACAACAAAGTTTTGCATGCACTTGCGCACATTTTGGTATGACTTTTAGAAGATTTGTGAAGGATATACCAAATAGGTGGAACTCCACCTACTTGATGTTGAAATCTGCAATTCCTTTTAAGAGTGCTATTACATATTATTGTACTTCGGATATCACCTTTGACTATCAGGTTACTACTGATGATTGGGTAGCAGCTGAAAGTGTTTGTGAATTTTTAGAAATTTTTTACAATGCTACATTAACTCTTTCTGGTGTTTATTACCCCACATCTTGCTTAGCTTTACGTGAACTTTGTAACATGTCTTATTTATTTTCTAAATATAGAGATTATCCAAATTTTGAATATGCGGTGAAATATGGAAGCCAAATTCAAGAAATATTGGGGTAAAATACCTCTTTTATATTGTTTGGCTTCCATATTTGATCCTACAATCAAATTGGATGGTGTAGAGGTTTTATTAGATGGATATGGAGAATATATAGGTATAGAGGTTACTGACATGAAGGCAGAAGTTAAAGTTGCTTTGGACAGGTTAGTTATACTGTACGAAGAAGGAGCAACGTCGACCCGACCAACTCAGGGGGGGGCTAGTAGTAGCTCCGGCTTGGCGTCTAAGCTATCAGCAGCCGGTCGCATACTACAAAGGAAGAAACAAAAGCAATCTTCCTAACCTACTCAAGAGTTGTCTGCTTACCTTAACTCTTATCAAGACGAAGATGAGACTCCAGATCACTTCGCCGTTTTAGAATGGTGGAAGAGACACGACAAGAGATTTCCTGTACTTTCTAACATAGCACGTGATCTACTGATGGTTCCGGTGTCGACGGTAGCATTGGAGTCCTGTTTTAGTGCAAGTTCGAGGATGTTGAGCGATAGGAGGAGCCGCTTGAAGCCCGATATTTTGGAAGCAATCGTGTGCGTACAAGATTGGATGAATGCCGATAGAAGAACACAAAACCAGAAAGATGAAGAAGATCATGACGTCCACGAGCTGGATTTGGAATCGCTTTCATTGCATGAAGGCGAACAACAATGAGGCTACGGTGCAAGGTATTAGGTATGTACATTTAAACTTATACATTTCAATTTTAAATTTTAACTTATACTTTCAAAAACTATTTTTTTATTTTTTACTTATACTATTCAAATTTTTAATTTTAACTTATACTATTCAAATTTTAACTTATACTTTCAAAAACTATTTTTTACTTTAAAAAAAATATTTTTTAACTCCGCCTATGCCAAACAAGCATTTGCCGGTCCCAAGCCCGGATAAAGGAAGAGGGAGAAATATTTTTTTTTTATTTTTATAAATTTTTATAAACATTTGTATATATTTGTATAAACATTTTTGTATAACTATTTGTATAAACATTTTTGTACAAACATTTGTATTACAAACTATTACTAAATTATAAACATTTTTGTATTACTAAATTATAAACATTTATATAAATATTTGTATAAACATTTTATAAACATTTTTGTATTACTATTCAAATTACATTTTATAAACATTTTCCTCTTATACTATTCAAATTACAAACTTTTTTATTAAAAATTTTTATTAAAATTTTTCAAAATTAAAACATATTCCTAAATTAAAATTAAGTTACAAATTTTTAAAATTAAAATACAAAAGAAAAATGTTTAAAAAACCAAATAAAAAGAAAAAAACTGTTAAAAAATATATATATATCCAAAAAACCGGGCCGGTCCGGTTCACCCGGCCTGAACCGGCCCGAACCGACCTAGGCCCGGACCGGCCCGTGGTCCGGTTCAGCCCGGACCGACCCTCACTGGGTCCGGTCCAATGGGCCGGGCTGGGTCGGGAACTTCTAAACCAGGCCGGGCTTAGCCCGGACCGCAAATGACACTGGGCTGGTCCTGGACCGGCCCGAACCCGGTCAGGCCCGCAGCCATTGGACCGTAGGCCGGACCGGACCGGCCCGAAAAAACCTTGATAGTTTGGTTTGCTGAAAGAAAATAAGAGTAAATTAATTATTTTTTCTTTGAAAATTATAAGGGTCATCAGGGTCAGCTCCAGCATTTTGGAGGCCTTAGTCAAGTCTCATAAATAAGGCCTCTTCTCATATTCCAAATTCCATATTCCAAAGGCTACGGGAGAGGAGAGATTTTTGTCTGTTGGAGGGGTGGGAGAGAGTTACGTTGAGAAGATGAAGATGTTAGGCGGACGTGCAGCTTGAAAATAGGAACGGTTGTCATTCCTATTTTAGGTCAACATGAAAATAGGTAGGGACTACTGAAAAATCATGTCAATAATTAAGCCATGAACTTTCCTTTCATCCATGAACTATTGTCATGAACATGGGCTTCACTTTTTGGCCGACCTTCACCTTCACTTTTTGGCCCTGGGCTATGGAAAAAACAACTACAAAATTTTTTTTGGGAGGCCGTCCTAGGGGAGGAGGCCCTAGGTAGCTGCCTAGCCTGCTCCCCTTGGAGCCGGCCATGAGGGTCATTTAGTAATATGATCTCATATAATAGTTAATATGGTTTAGATTTTAAATTGTCCAACGTTAATATTTTGGTCTTTGCAAATCAATCTTCACACATAGGCTAGTGAATAGTGATTTAGAGACCCAATTACTAATGTGGACAATTTAAAAATCCAAATCCTAATATCAACCATTTTGTGATACCCTATTAATTTCGATTATTTTCTTTTTACCAAAAAAATGGGAAGAAAAACATTAATCCAAAGGAAAGTGAATCCTTAAAGTGAGTCTCGAGTCGGTGGGAGAACCATTTTTTCCCCTCATCTTTTGGAAAATCTTTTGGAAAATGCTTTATGTATCTCCAAAATCCCATTCCTTCATGTCCCTCGGTCAATCAGAACGTACCACGTGGCGGAGGGACACGAGAGAAAGAATTTTTGGAGGTACATCTCGACCAGTCAAATAGTTTTCAAGTTTGTATCCTTTCCTGCAGTGAACCAAACATTTTGCCTAATCGGCAAATGAAGAAGAAAAAATCAAACTTGATTTTCCTGAACATCTACCAGTACTGAACACGATCAACAGAAGAAGAAAGAAATGGACAGACAAGAATCTAACAGCCTCTCCTTGGTTATTTTATTTTATTATTATTATATTTTGGGATGCACAAAAGATTTTGTACATACTGCATTGTATGTCTTTTGGACGTCCTCAACTCCCATCATTATTAAATGAAAAAATAATAATATTTCCCGTAACTCGATCTAATGACCTTCCACCACCCAACCAAGGACTTATACATCTCCTTGGTAACCACACGAGTCATTCGAGTTACGGTCTCCTTGGTTAATTGACATAGCACTAACACTTATATAATAATAATGATGATACTACTAACAAAAACATTAGATAGCGAACACTTATTATGGGCATCAGACTTGATAACAGACATCGATATCAACAGTTTTGATTGAAATATAGAATTTTTTTTAGTATCAAAACATAAATAATTATTACTCGACTATTAATAAAAATTGCACACATTTAGATATATTTTTAAGTATTTGCTGTATTATTTCTTAATTAACAGTTTCAAAATTGAAACGAAATGCGTTATATAAATTTTCTTCTTTAACGTACTTTTACACATTTACTAAGTTTCTTCACCTTTTTATCGACTTTTTTTTGCTCAATTTTTTTGCCAAATTTAATAGGAAAGAGATCCTCAATGTTGGTATCCATAAGTATAGGTATCATCGGTCCAAACTGTCGACGGTATCTGTCTATATACTAAACACAATAACACAAGAAAAAAAAAAGGGCATACCAAAATTCAACAGAAAATTTGCTGTAGAAATAAAAACTTTTACAAAATCTGAAAAAACGATAGAAATAAAAAAAATTTGAAATAACGATACATTCCGACAGATGGAGTGTCTGAAAATGGACCATGTCTATTTTTCGACAGAGAGCTGCGGTTCAACGTTGGTTTTGGGGTTAGGGGTTGATAGTTGGTGGTGGTGGTGGTGGTGGGGGTGGGGGGGGGGGGGGGGGGGGGGGGAGGGTGTTAAATTGGTTGTATATGAAGGAAGAGGGGAAGAGTTAAATTTGGTTCACAGCAGGGAGGGAGAGGGGGAGTTAAATTTCGTATACATGGCTAGGGTGGGGGGGAGGCTGTGGTTCAACGTGGTTTGGTTGGGGGTTGATAGTTGACGGTTTGGGAGGAGTTAAATTTGGTTGAAGAAGAAAAGCAGCCATGTATACGAAATTTAACTCCCCCTCCCCTCCCCTCCCCCCCCTGCTGTGAACCAAATTTAACTCTCCCCATCTTCCTTCATATACAACCAAATGTAACCAACCCCCCAACCACCAACTATTAACCCTCAATCCCCAACCAAACCAACATTGAACCGCAGCTCCCTGAACCATGTACATTTTCCGACAGACGGTCTGTCCGACACTCCATCTGTCGAAATGTATCGGTATTTCAAATTTGCTTCGTTTTTATCGTTTTTCCAAATTTTGTATCTGGAAATTGCTGAGAAACCCAATTTCGGGGTGGGCTTTTATGAAATGCCCACCCGCTGGATAAGTTTTATGAAATACCCAGAATTAAGTATTTTCACGTTAAATATTCCAAGATTCCCTTTTAGATGCCACCGCTAGAAACTGCTATTTTTTATAATACCGAAACTACCCCTCCGCGCGAATTGGTCATCTATATGTATTTGAATTCAAAAAACTCAGATCTGGATTGTGATTTTCGTCTTCTTCTTCTTCACTGGAAATCTGAATTCCATTGCTCTCATCTTCAGCAGAGATCGCAAAGATCGTTCGTAGTTCGGTGTGCTTTTCTTCAGTCGAACTCAGATCATCGCTCGTCATCATCATCATCATCATCATCTTCATCTTCATCTTCATCTTCATCTTCATCTTCATCGTGGAGACATTTGAAGTTTTCCGACAATTAGGTCAATTGTTGAGAGAATATCTTTCTTCTTCTTTTCCATCAGAATTATCATCGTTTTGAAAGAAAAACGAAACTCTTTGTTCATGAAAAAAAACTAAATTACACGGAGAATGCCATTCTCCGTTTTATTTAAAACGGAGTGCCGTTCTCCGTGTTTCTAACACGGAGAATGGTCATTCTCCTGCGTTTTAACACTGGAATGACCATTCTCCGTGCTAAATTACACGGAGAATGACCATTCTCCGTTTTATTTAACACCCATTCTCCTGCGTTTTAACACTGGAATGACCATTCTCCGTGTTAAATAAAACGGAGAATGGTCATTCTCCGTGTTAAATAAAACGGAGAATGACATTCTCCGTCTTAATGTAGCACGGAGAATGGCCATTCTCCGTTTAAATTAAGACGGAGAATGTCATTCTCCGTTTTATTTAACACGGAGAATGACATTCTCCGTTTAAATTAACACGGAGAATGTCATTCTCCGTTTTATTTAACACGGAGAATGTCATTCTCCGTGTTAAATAAAACGGAGAATGGCATTCTCCGTGTTTCTAACACGGAGAATGGTCATTCTCTTGCGTTTTAACACTGGAATGACCATTCTCCGTGTAAACTAAGACGGAGAATGACCATTCTCCGTCTAAATTATGACGGAGAATGGTCATTCTCCGTGTAACTTTCAGGACGGAGAATGACATTCTCGTCTTAATTAAGACGGAGAATGTCATTCTCCGTGTTACTAACACGGAGAATGATCATTCTCCGTGTAAATTAAAACGGAGAATGCCATTCTCCGTGTTACTAATACGGAGAATGACCACCCTCATGTGAAATTAACATTTTTCGTGTTCTAACACGGAGAATGGCCATTCTCCTGCATTTTATGGTCAGCTGAAACTTTGGAGGGCCATAACTTTTGACTGGGAGGTCGAACGAGGTCCCGTTTGTCGCAAAATGAGCGTATCGTCGAGGAGACTGAAAGTAACAGCCTCACCATTAGACGGCCTTCCGGAATTTTAGATTCGCAAAAAAAATGATGTTTGGACCTCCGTTTTAGCATTTTTGTCGTTTGTCCCAGTCTTTCCGAAATTTTTCGACGAGTTTTTGAAGATTTTTGAGGAGAAAACCTAGATTCGAAAGTGAGCAGCGTAAGGAAGAAGATGAAGTATCGAAACTTTTTTTTAAGAGCAGTTTCGTGGGTGTTTTCAATAAATTAAAAGGAAGGGCAAAAGGGTCATTTGGAACCCGCTTTGGATAAGTTCCTCTAATTCTGGACACGCGATTGAAAGTTTTTTTAGCGGTGGGTTTTACATAAAACTTTTTTAGTTTTTGGGCATTTCATAAATCTTCCCGGATAAGCTTTATTCCTACAGTAAATTTCTGAAAATTCAACACATTCTCCTTGGTTAATTCACATAGACTTATATAATAATAATAATAATATAATAATAATAATAATAATAATAATAATAACAGAAAAATTAGATATTTAGGTGGTGACCACCAGCATTCCTTCCTCCTCAACCCCCAAAATCAAAACTTACCATCATTATTACAAGAAAAACTAAAAAACTAAAAAAAAAAGCCCCTTTTTCTTCTGGATTAATCTAGGAAGGGTTAGTAGACAAAGCCATCAACAGAAGAGCAGCCTGCTCCTCTTCCCCAAAACCCCCCTCCAATTCTTCTTCCTCCCCTCCTCCTAAGTCCCTCCCATGAAGACCTCTGCTTCCGCAATTCTCCATCATCCCCACTCTTCTCCTCCTTCCTTCCCTCCTCCTCTCCTTCCTATACTAATCCCACAGGCATTACAAAGCGACTGCAGATCGAAAGCTCCATTAGAGACAGACCTCGAGGTTTAGCTAAGTTAGCTAGCTAGCTAACACACAAACGCGGTCCAGAAAAGCAAAAAAACAAAAACAAAATTGATAGATCTCACCTTGGGTCCGTTGGGTCCCGCTCTCCAGAGCGGGGTCTTTGTGGTCCGGCAGTCGACGCACATCTTCACGCCGCCGCCGCCGCCGCCGCCGCCGCTCGTGCCGGAGTCCGACGCCGTGTCCGAGCTCCCCCGGCTCGTCGGATCTACAGATCCCGCCTGAAACAGAAAAAACACACACGTCAATCATCAGCATCGATCGATCGATCTCTCTCTCTCTCTCTCACTCACAGATCGGGATCGAGCGGAACTGACCTTTTCGTTGCTGGAGACATCCATCGAGTGCTGCTGCTTCTGCTCGCTCTCCTTTCTCTACAAATCTCCACTTCCCTTTCTCTAGAAACTCTCTGTGGAGTCGAGCGAGAGAGAAAGAGGGTTTTAGAGAGGGAGAGAGAAGAAGAAAAAGAATAATAAAACCCCTCAAATAGTTATATTGACGAAAATACCCTTACTGAGATGAATTGAGTCATGCTACTGTCTAGGGATATTTTCGAGATTCCGCTTCGTGCCGTTTTTAGTTAAAAAATATAAGAATATATCAGCATTGGGGCGCAAGCAAGGAAGTGCGGTCCGCTACACTGTTCCGCGGGCGCAGCTTACGGGTCGCGCGAGAAAGCACCAGCGGGGCTCGAGGGGGACACGTGGCGGTGTTTTGGGGTCGTTTGGTTTCGGATTGACTGTGGCCGTCCGATTGGGATCGGACGGGGATGGAGAGACACGGGCTGCGTTTGGAGGAATGTTGTTGGGCCTGGGCCCGAAGAAGACAGGTTTACAATACTACTGTAGAATCAGCCCACGACTCTCTTGCTATACATTATTAAACCTTAGACCCCAAAAGTAAAAGCATCAATTTTGCTAAAACCCCTCCTTAAGTATGAGCGTTTGACCTTAAGAATTTTACTTTCGTCCCACTTTACTAGTACGCCCCACTTAGAATTCGTATCTACATTTTTTTTTATTAGACTTATATTTACTTTTTGTCACAAAAAATATTTAACGACTATTTTTCATGACAAAACGAATATAAAATTTGAGTCTTCGTTTTTTTTTTCTGTAATCTTTTCGTCTACTAACTGTAGTACTTTATACGATTTATGTAACAAACAATCTATTCTATATATAATAGGAAAACTTAGATGGTGAAACTTTTGAATTCCGAAAATATCCTTACATGCTTATACTAATTAAAATAGTTTATTAATTTTAATAAGGACAACTAGTAATTAGGAAGACTACCCTTTAGTCTTCTTAAAAAGTCTTCCTAAACTAATTAAGAAATATTAAAATACGTGCAAGACACGTGCACATATGCTAGTAACTATAAAGGCGCAATAATGCTAAGTTTACAATCAAATATTTACAATCGTTCTACTCTTCTGCTAACATGGTTCCATCCGGCTCATCGACATTATAAGCGTATACACAGACTTATAATATAAAGTAGAAATCAATGAATCAATCATATATCATAATAATTGGAGAATAATGCGAGTGCCACAAGTTGTATGCAATATTCAACATGGGAAGTACCATTTGGGAGTGAAGACAAGGCGCACGCTTCCAATGACTGAACTGGAACAGCAACAAAAGAAGGGACAAAGCCCAGAAAGTCCTCTCCTCTCTCCTCTCCTCTCCTGAGTCCTGAGCGACCGGAGCCTGGAATTAATAATTATGCACACATTAAATAAAGCTAAGAAAATTATATCAAATATCATATATGCATATATATATATATATTTCTCAAAGTTCAAGATGCCACCCATGTTTTGCTGCTGTCGGTGATATATATATATATATATATATATATATATATATATATATATATATATATATATATATATATATTATATATATATCTATATATAATATAATAAATAAGGTTTACAGTTATCGAATGTTAGTATTGAAAAAAAAATTAAAAATTTAGTATTTATACATTAGACATAATTTAAAATATTTTTACTATTGTTTCTTAGTACTTTTGAGATTAAATACAATGGTAGTCACCATTGGGCGATTGGTTTACGAAGAAAAATAAGTTTTGTTCTTTACACGTTTTTACAACATTACGATTAGACTATTTAAAATTCCTTCTCCAATGCAAATGTGAAATAAATTGTGAAGTTGACATAGCAATGACATGTCAAAGACAATGTGAAGTTGGTTGTCTAGATCTAGACAATAGATCTCACAATGCTTTACTTCCACATCATCAATTATGAATAAAATATTTATAAAAAAAGAAATTAGTGGAAAAGTTTAAGTTGGAAAAAAGTAATTTTATGTCTTCTCAAACTTTTTCATGGAGAACATTTTTTTATCTATTGTCTTGTGTGAATAGAACTGTCAATTGGGCCAGACCGGCTTAGCCCGGCCCGAAAAATTGGCCCACGTGCCGGCCGGCCCGATTAATCGTGGCCTCGGGCCGGCTCGGCACCGTATATTGGGTCGTGCCGGGCTACATAACATAGGCCCGGCCCGGCCCGAAGCCCAAGCACGGCTCAACCCGAAGCCCAAGCTCGGCCCGAAGCCCAAGCCCGGCCCACTCAAATAAATAAGAATCAAGTAGTTTCTATATCAAAAAATGATTGTTATTAATATTTAGAAAATCTAATCATGTTATTATGTTATGTTATTCTACGTAAATATATGTGATTGTTGAAAAACATATATAAAAACATGTTGGATGTTCAATCTTTGTTTTTAAAAATGATTATAATTAATTTACAATTTTTTTGAGAAGAACGAAAATGAATGTCCAAATTTTACGTGTCAATCAAGACCCGGCACGGCCCAGCCCGGTAGAAACTTAATCATGTTATGTTAATCTACGTAAATATATGTGATTGTTGAAAAAACATATATAAAAATATGTTGGATGTTCAATCTTTTGTGTTTAAAAAATGATTTAATATATGTGATTGTTGAAAAACATATGTAAAAATATGTTGGATGTTAATCTTTTGTGTTTAAAAAATGATTGTAATTAATATACAAATTTTTTTAGAAGAAGAACGAAAATGAATGTCCAAATTTTACATGCCAATCAAGACCCAGCACGGCCCAGCCCGGCCCGACCCGAAGCCCACTGTGCCGTGGGTCACTTGTCGGACTTGGCCAAGATTTTCAACCCTTGGCCTGGCCCGCTACAGTTCATGGGCCCAAAGGCCCGGGCCTGGCCCGGCCACCCAATTTTCATGCCAGGCCGGCCGGCCCACTTGACAGGTCTATGTGTGAATATCATTTTGCCCCATAGGAATCACAACAAAACAAGACAATAGAGTTGGAGATGCTCTTAAAAGACGAGGAAAATCACTCGAAACAAAATCAGCTGGGCCATCAATATACGAGACAATCTTAAACAGAAAAACCGTTATTAAGCGAGAAATCAAACAAATGGATGTCGTTAGTAATGACAAATCATTAATAATGGGCTAAGCAAATAGGAGGAAAAAATACTATCACGTCAAAGAAATTAATGAGCTAAGCAAATAAAATAACTTGGAATGTGAAACCGATCTGGCTTCTCAGAAACACCACCTATTTGAACAACTCATAAACAAACCAGAGCCATCCAACAAACAAAAGACATGTTCACCTCTTAACAAGTTGAGGTGCGACCTGTGTGGTACCATATTGACAGAAAGACCCAAACAATCCAACAAACAGCACAATGTCATCAAAGTGGACAGACATTTAAAAACTCTTTAGTAGGACACTAAAAGAGAGCATTCCTTTCTTCCATAGTTTTGAAGTGGGACATACATGCAAATACCATATTTTCTCATATGGGTTGGGGTAGTAGACCTTTAAAGAAAATACTGATCAAGAACAAAAACTCTATCAGACCTCACAAAAAAAAAAAAGAGAACTCTCATGCTATACAGGAGACAAAAAGATTATATAAGCTGTACTTGAATCACCTGCAACAACATATCCGACTTCGACTCTGCCATAAATTATCCATATATTTGTTGTGAAACGATGAGAGAGGAGCTTGGAAGCAAGAGACAGGGTTCTCTTAACAGTTCAAAAAAACGCAACTTTGACGGCGTCGCTTCATTCAAACCAACCCTTATTGGTACCAACCCCGACGACCTTGAGCCACACTCTGAGACTGGACCAACTGAACCTGATCCGACGCGACGACGACTGACCCGACACAACCCATAACCATCACTGACGCATCATCCTCCGGCATCTCAAGGCAGGAGACCCAACAAACCCCGAATCCTACAAGGATACTGGATCAGTACCAGTTGAGAAAAAAGAAACAAGTGCGGGTCTCTATTTGGGATTTCACCAAAAGCTTTACTAGCACAAGGAATGGGGTCAAGGTAACATCTCTGGATTCCGAACCCAGATAGTTCAAAAATGGTTAACCGAAGCTTGACAGAACAGAAACCAGTATTAATAAACCACTAGAACCTGTGTTAACTGTATTAAATGTCACCACGCCCACTATATTTTTGGATGTAAAGTCAAAAAAATAAAATGAAATATAAGAAAAAATACTTACATTTCAACTAAAGTTGAAGCCGTAAAATGAAATATAAGAAAAAATACTTACATTCAACTAAAGTTGAAGCCGCCAGATGGAACTGAAAGCTGCTCATTATTCCCAAAGCGGAATCCAGTTTGAGCACCATCCTCTGCAGGCATGGCTTCATCTTCCTCCTCCAACCAATATGTTTCAAGTATCTTCACAGCCTTCTCATAAATTTCTGTGTTGTCATGGCTCTGAAGATTCTCAATCTTCTCCAAGCCCTCTGCCATCTATCATCTGAGCATAGAGATTCACACCACAGTAGTGCCAAGGTTCTTCTCGGCTTCACCCACCTTCAAGATGTTTTCAAGTCCTTCCAAACAAACTGTGACGATCCTCGAGGGGACAAACAAGGAGATCACACAACGGCCTGATGCAGCCCTGGGCCACCAAATACCTACAACCAAAGTAAACAGACATCATGCCAAGTACATGGACATGTAATTCAGTCATCATGTAAGCTGAGGTCGTGGACATACTTAATTTGGTCATGAGTACCACCAGAGGTGGCATTTGAGATGGCCCAAGCGGCCTCTCTTAATGTCAAATTCAGCAGTTTGTAGCAGATGGACTAGAGGACTAATTAATCAGCAGCAATAACAGCCTGTTAAATTAAATAACCAGAGTTCTTTAGTTCATTATTCTCCAGGAAACAGCCAATATGGTTAAAGCACACCCAAAAAAAAACTCATTCCGATGGACATGCACATCAATAAATAAACAAAGAAAATGCAACTGTCAAATTCAGCAGTTTGAAAACTGTCAAATAAGGTTATGACCACTGCTACTACCCTAAAAAGAGAGCCAGTTCTAAGCTATACCTGTATCTGCTCCTTATTTCCAGCTGTAATGTTTGAAATAGTCCAGCAAGCTTCCTTTTATGCTCTTCTTATGATTGTGCGTCAAGAGATTGAGAAGACAGGGAAGTGCTTGGTGATTGATAATATACTGAAAAAATAAAATTGTCATTAGATACTGAAAAACTGGATATTTAATGAAACATCGCAGTCTGGAGTGCTCCTCAAAACTACAAGTAACCACTTAAAATGGAGTAGAATAAAAAAATGTTTGATTGCAAATCTATTCACTAGACCTACAAAACAATATACAAGTCGAGTTTAATCCAAAATGTTTCAAGGTATCATAAAAAAATAGACAAGTCGAGTTTAATCCAAAATGTTTCAAGGTATCATCATAATGAATAAACTTAAAACCAAACATTTACTTTACTACAAAATCGTTGACCAGAATACACAGAAAATAATTGTACCCTCAAGTTTGACTCCGTACGACAAACAATCATCACTAACTTACACTAGAACTAACCCTTTTCAAGGAAGTTTCCATATGATAAAAACATTTTGGGTGTATAAGTGTCTGCTTGTACTCTCAAAACAATAAAGAAGTTTAATTCAAAGTGTTTCAAATCAAACACCTAGTATACTTCAAAATCGTTGACCATACAATTGATAGTAAAAAAACCTTATATTACGTAATGACAAACATGTAAAGATAATTTGCCCATACCAACTAATCACTTTTAAATAACTATTCTTTCTTCTAGAATGATGTCAAAGTACTTAGCACCAGTTCCAATTGCCGTTATGTTTAATCCAAGACTACATTTAGAGGGCAAACGCAGCGGGTGAAGTGCTCACTCATTTGGGGACTCAAACGGCAAAGGAACGCCAGCTCAATCAGCATCCCGGAAATGGGTAAATATGCTCCCACTATTTGGGGGAATTGAACAGCAATTTAAGGAATGCTGGCCTATTAAGTCCCGGAAATGGGTGATTGATCAAGTGCTTATCACACAGAGTACAATCCAAACTGGCCATTAAACTCAGACATTATACAAAGGATAGCATAAACTAAAATATATGAAAGCACATGCAAATTTATCATTCTCATTACAACAAGAACTTGTTTTGATCTAAATAATCCTTTTATTACTTCAACAAGATGACTAAAAATATGCCATGAACATTCAAAGGTGATCAATACTGCTAGAATAGGGGCATGCCGCTACTTGGGAGGTTCTACAAGAACTCAATAAAATGACGCAAATCTTTATAAAAACATGTAGTTGTAAAGGTCACATACCTGAGTCTGCATATCATCCCCAGTTACTATATTTCCAACAGTGCGAAGTGCAGGAATAAGCACTGACGGGGAAGGATGCCTAAGAAGTAATCATTCAAACACATAAACTCAAGTAAAAGAACATAAAACACAAAAAAGAACATTAAATGATGAATACGTACATAAGAAGCTCAACAAGCCTAGGGCAAACGTTGGCTTCAATCACCGCTTGGATCTTGTCATTTGTGCCGTCAGACAAGTATGAGAGAGCCCAGCATGCATCAGTTAGAACTTCTTCATCGTTTGAATGAATGAGACGCTCAAGCGCTGGAAGAGCAGGCCTCGTCTGTTGAAAAGTCATCCCAAAATAATTTGACTGAAGGATTCTACATTTAACACGAATATTCAAATACAATAAATAGCTAATGGTTGTACCTGCTCAAAAGCTGGTTGTGGCTTGCCCCTGCAGAAGTTTGACAAAGTCCAGGTGGCATTCCGCAACATTGAGAGTTTTGCATGCTCATTCAACTGTGCCAAGAGAGGAAGTAGTGCACCACTTGCAAGGACAAGGTCCCGACATCTTGGTGAATCACCAGCAACATTGCCCAACGCCCACACAGCCTTCAACAAATAATAGATAGTAGAGGTTATGATCAGCACAGAAAGACAACGTGAAGATTATGTACACTAACTATAAAAGGCAATAAACATCCCCCAGCCCTTTTCATTTTACACCACTAAAGCAGAACACTATCATCCTTAAATGATTAAATCTACATCTATATAACTGGCAACAGTTTTATATAGAATGATAACCAAAATACAAACAAATAGCTCTACACAGCAGCCAATTTAAAACAGACATGAATAAAATAAACAATGACATCAGATAGAAGACAAGACAATAATAAACTCCATCCTCACTGGGTATGGTGAAAAAGAAGGCATGCTATTTGAGGGCACAAATAGAAATATTTGACTAACAGCAACATTGTTGAATCTTCTCAGTAGATATATAGATCGCATATTGAGTTCAACAATAACGGTAACCCCACCCCCCCCAAAAAAAAGAATCAAGAAAAATCAAGAACAAAAAGTAAAGATGTCAACTTTTGAATAAGTCATATCTTAAGCAGTAAATTAAACTACTACCGAGATCCACACCAAATTTCCAGTAAATTATACAAAAATAAATATAAAGCACAAATGGATCCAAGACAAAATAGAAAATAGATCATTCAAAGTTGAACATCTAAAACTAAGCTAACTTATACAAATAGTACATTCCATTCCCAAAACATATAAAGGGCTACTTTGGTTCCCATTTGAAATTCAAATGGCAAATACTCATTTCAAATGGCAAACGTAGCGTTTGCATTTTCAGGTTTTCAGCTAATTCTGCACGGAGAAAACGGGAAATGTGGGAACCGAAAACAGTTACATCTGCCATTTTGGCCAGAGTGCGGACAGAAACGGCAACAGCCCATTTCAAACGGGAAATAAATCTAGCTCACAAACCTCAAAATGCAAAAATTATAGGTTAACCAACTTAATTCTGGCAAAAACATTAACAAAATGTTGTACCCAGTATTCTCCAAAATACATTATGCCATGCATTAGTAAGATATAACTTGTACCTTTGGTTATCTTTGATACCTATTTTTGGGCCAGTTATAGCTACATCCTCCCAGCACCAATTAGAAAATCTTATATCAATTTTTTTCCCAATCCATCGCCTCATTTTTATGTCCAATCACTGAAAAAAGAACTCAAATACTAGCTGTTCTATCCTACTGTTTAAAAGAAAAGTCGGATGCCTTTTGGTACGTCTTGTGATCTAGGACCTTGTACCCAAATACTTACCCCTAGACCCAAGGTTTCTTCTTGCTACTGTAGGACAGTTGGACCTGAACTGTGTAATACCTTACGCTTATTCACAATCTTCTCACTGTAAAGATGATCTCAAAAATAACAATCTCTCTCGTTTCCAAAACGTGTCCAAAGGCCTTAAAATTTTCATACTGAAACTATCTTGAAAAACTAGGGCATATGACATACACAGATTCGCAGCAGCAATATGAAACTGAAAATGAAATGAAAGAAATCAATTATTGGCAACATTGGTAAATACGTGTCATGGTTGGAGAATTATCAAAAAGTAATTATTGGTTGTATACCTGCTCTCGGACGTCATCACTAGGGGATCCCAGAAGTTTGACAAATATCGGCACGGCACCATGATCTATCACAACCTTGGTGTTCTCCGAGGTTCCAGAGGCAATGTTGGTTAGGGCCCAAGCAGCCTCAAACTGAGAAGATCGTTCAAACTCAATAACATATAAATAAAAGGGAATAATTGAACTCGTAATCATACAACAAAAACAGACCTGCAGTTGAGGGTAATCTTCTCTAGTGAGGAACTCAACAAAGCGAGGAACAACACCAGACTGGATAACCTCCTCAATTGGTGGGCTCCTTTCTGTTTAAAGAAGATGTGAGGTTATGGACTTCAGTCCCTTTAAACTATTACTAGACTTTCATTGAGATATATAGCTCAAAAAAACACAGATAGCATATCGAGTTAAAAAAAACAAATAATTAATAATTCAATTTAAAAAAAAAGACAATCTAAGATAACTGAGAAAATTGTTTATATGAATATGTGGTCCTCTCCTAGCTAGGTATAAAAAAATGAATTAGAAAGTAAACAAATAGTACAAATGCCAGTTCGATCCAATCAACAAATACATGGAACCTTCCGCATTGAATCAGTCGAGGGTAGCCAAACCAACCCCTCGTGCTCGACCCTCAATTCGATTTCATCAAATAGATTATACAATAAGATAATCTTCTCTTGTTTTTTTTCTTTTAACAATTGGCTGAACATCGATTGGAACAAAAGGAACTAATCCTAGTTTAGTATGCCCAAATAAACAAAGAACACATTCTTTATTCCAAACTATGTCTTCACCAAAATTGATGGTCTATGCAGTACCTATGAATTGTAGGGTTAGGGTTCGTGAATCAATAAAAGCACCAATATTGATAGCAATTCATGATTAAAAAAACAACAAATCTTAATTTATGTATGCCCACATAAAAACGTAGCACTTCTTATCCCAAAGCTACTACTATCGTACAAGTAGATTAGCTATTCAGTAGCTTCTCGTAAACCTAGATAACAAATCATAACACCAATTATGTGATATAAATTAGCTCAAAGTAATCAAGTAATCCATCAAACAAGAGAAGTAGAGCCGCCGCTACCAATCGAAAGACTAGTTCTACGGTACCAAAAGATTTCTTCTAAACCTAATTCATGAACCAACAACAACAGCACGAATTAAATTAACACATCAAACAATTAGAAGAACAATCTAAATCAACAAAAATATCGAAACAAGTAGTCGATCCTTACCAATCGAGAGCAATTTCCGGAATTGAGTCGTCGCCTCCAGCTGCAGGCTGCTGTCGTCGGTATAAACTCCCGCCACCATCGCCGGAAGGCTCTCCAACTGAAAACAAAAAAACCCCAAAAAAACAAAATTCCATCAGTTCCAAACCCTAACCCTAGAAATTCCACACCGGATAGACCGATCCGTCAGAAAAAACCCAAAAAACTAACAGATCCAAGGGCTCCCACCTTCTTCTCGACGGCGGAGGCGTGTCCGGGCTGCGGGAACGGCTGCGCCTGCATTCCCTCCTCCTCTTCTTCTGGAGGTTCTCCTCCCTCTTGTTCTTCCGGATCTCCACCATGTTGTCCTCCCGGCGGCGCCGCCCTCCTCGGCGTCGACGGCGACCTTGTACTTGTTCCGGCGGACCTCCGCCCTCTCGCTCGGACGCAGAGACATCTCGATCCGATCGAACGAAGAAAGAAAACCCTAACGGAAGAGGATGAAAGAAAACCCTAGAATTCGAGAACGAAACCCTATTTTCTTCGAGAGAGAGAGAGGACTCGGTGGAGAAGAGGTTTCTTTATAGGGCTGGGGGGACGACGAAACCCTAGAAAAAGCTTGGGGAGAGAAATTTTGAAACGGAGAGACCCACGAATTTGACCGCCCAGCGGCAATTCACGGCTGGGCCCACGGGAGGCGTGGGTGTACTTTTTGGGGCTATCGATTGGTGGGACCGGAGACCATACGTGGGAGTAAATGCAACGGTAAAGATCGACCGGGGGTGCAGTTTAACGTTTATTAAATGCCCACATCGGTCGCGTAAATTACTACTGTGTGCCATTGATTTTTAGCGGTCGGATGCTGTGGTTGGGACGATCGAATAACTTCTGTATATAAGAGGCCTCAAGCCTATAGGCAAACGTCTATTATGTTGGGCTTCAGCCCTTTTTCCTCATATATTGGGGCTGGGCCTTAAGCCGATAGGCTACTTGCTAAAATAATATGTAGGGCTTCATGAAAATATTGGGCCCTTCATGCCAATAAAATTCAAGCCCATTAGTTTATCCTTGACATGGACATAAATCGTTTTTCTTAAAAGAAAAATTATACTATTATAAAAAGGCTCAAAATAAGCCGTTATGTATTTTCATTATATTTTAAAAAAATTAAGATAAAAAAATGCTAACTAATAGTTAACTAGGTGCACATATCTCATTATTATTATAAGGGGGATTCAAAACGGCTCAAGATTTAGCCGTCTAAGCCTTGTGTATATTATCAACCATTTAATTTTAAAAAAAAATTATGTAAAAATTTGTTGAAAAAAAGTATAAATTTATTATATATATCAACATGGGGAATTGAACTCAACAAACAAGACGAATACTTCTCACTTTACCACATGAGTTAGAAAAGATATTGACTTAATTGGATAATATTTTTATATCGTTATTTTACGTGCAAAGCACGTGCATTTACTATTCTCTACTATTATGAGGAGGCTTCAAAACGGCTCAAGATTGAGTCGTCTAAGGTGTGTATTTCATCAACCATTTAATTAAAAAAAAATTATGTAAAAAAATGTTGAAAAAAGTTTATGTTTGTTTTATATTTCAACTTGGGAATTGAACTCAACCAAACAAAAAGAATACACCCCACATTATTATATGTACAAAGCACGTGGATCTACTAGTTGATTATAAAGAGGCTTGAAAACGACTAGTCGTATAAGCCGTGTGTGTGTATATTATATATATATATATATATTATAGAGAGAGAGAGAGAGAGAGCAGCTCTAGTGTAGTGGTTAAGAGAGCAGAGGACTCTTAACTTAGTGTAGTGGTTAAAAAAAAAAAAAAAAATATATATATATATATTCTATATATATATATATATAATATATATATATATATATATATTATATATATTATATATATATATATATATATATAGCAGATGACTCTAGTGTAGTGGTTAAGAGAGATGCATGTGGTCCGAGTGGTCAGGAGTTCGAACCCAGTGGAAGTGATTCCAGAAATAATTTACCTGGTTCCCTATATTATATATAAGTCACGTGGTTAAGGTGAGAGGTGTTTACTTGGCTTGTGGGTTCGATTCTACAAGTTAGTTTTTTTACGTGCGTACGATGCACGTGCACGTCACTAGTTTCTATAACGAATCCTAATTAAAATAAATAGTCGTCTAAATTTTTTATATCAATATAAATATATCTATAAATTTTAATTAAAATAAAGTAATTCAAATCATATCTATAACAAATTTAATTTAAACTATTTTCAACCATATGAGAAAACCTTTTTTTTCTTTTCGTCTCATTTTAACTTATGATCATTTTAGAGGGTTTTTTTTTTTTTCCTT